>VYXB01009677.1:146090-254559 GCA_013397135.1 Pachyramphus minor
GGGGGGGCTGGTAACCCACGACACCATGCAATGAGTAAGGCCATCTTCAACTAGATCAGGTTGTTCATAGCTCCTTGTCCTCCTTCAAGCTCATTGACCTTGACTGTTTCCAGGGATGGGGCATCTATAACCCCATCCTGGGCATCCTGTGATAGTGTCTCATCACCCTCATCACGAAAAATTTCTCCTTATATCTAGGTTGAATCTACACTTTTTAGTTTAGAAGCATTGCCCCTTCTATCACTACAGGCCCCAGTGATATTGTATACTCTGAAGTGCAGGGTTCTTTTGGATCAGAAATAGTTTCTAATTAAGAGTTTGGAAAGCCTCTCAGAGGATCCTTTATAGATATTAGTTACAGTTCTAGGTCCTATAATTAAAAAAAAAAAAAAAAGTTGGAGTATGTGAATGTATCCTGAAGAGGGCACCAAAGCTGATGAAGGGGCCAGTGGACATGTCCGCTTGGGAGGGGCTGAGGGCACTGGATTTGTCTGGTTTGGAGAGGGAGAGGCTGAGGGGTGACCTCACTGCTCTGTACAGCTTCCTGAGGAGGGAAGTGGAGAGGAAGGTGCTGAGCACTTCTCCCTGGTACCCAGTGGGGATAGCTCAATGCTACATCTGTCAGGCAAAGTTTGGACTTGATATGAGAAAACATTATTGAGAGGGTGGTCAAAACCTGGACTAGATTTCCTGGGAAGGTGGTTGATGCCCCAAGCCTGTCAGTGTTTAAGAGGTATTTGGACAATGCCCTTAATGCCATGCTGAAACTTTTGGTCAGCCCTGAAATCGTCAGGTAGTTGGACCAGGTGGTCATTGTAGTCCCCTTCCAACTGAAAAAGTCTATTCTATGTCCAGGCACAAGTGAAAGAACTGGGATACAAATCTGGAAATGTTCACTTTACTACACAGATAGCTGCTAGTGATAGAGAAATTTTCAAACTTGTGAGTCTGAGAAACCTGCATGTGAGAAAAATAAGATCTTTTCATTTCTTGAGTTCAGTGACTCTGAACAGGCAGAAGTGAACTGATGGAGAAAAGGAAATCTTTTGCCCAACTGAGAGTTCACCATCAAAAAAAAAATTATATATTATCTGAGATGAGAACTATGCTTAGAAAAGAAAAAGAGGAGACAATTTGTCTCACAAAAAAAAAAAAATACAGAGATAAAAAAAATTAAATCTCATTCATCTCATGCATCTTACAAGCAGAAAAAAACCTGCCACAACCACACAAAAACTTCTAAGCTACTTTTATTTGTGATAAGCTATGAAACATTATAGTAAAGTAATGACAGGTTCTAGAATTAAAGTAAAGCTTCCTAATGATAATAATCTAGTAAAATAACAGGAAGAAAAAGATATTGCCAAACAGATATGGGGTTGTTTCCACCTTCCAGTGCAATCTAATCTGGAGGAAAACTTTGTCACTTTGCCACTTTACATAAGAATTTTAAGATAAGATCTTTCACTTCTTATAATTGTAAGGTGTGCTTTTTTCTTATCTTGACATTGGTGCAAGTCAAGTAACTCCAGTCAATTGAACTACTGTACCATAGACTTATCTTGAGTTTATAATTCAACCCCTTCATTAGACAGATATTATAACAATATATTAGTGGTAGAATGTGGAAAACACAAACATATAAAATGTGTCATACATTTGAAAGGGTTGTCTTAATCCCCACAATAATTTTCAATGCTCCCACTAGAATTCATTTTTCAGTATGAAAACTACACTCCATACTCTGAAAATAGATCTACTATATCAATAATTTTTGCTTTAAATAAGCCAATAAAAGTGGATAATTATAAGTCTTCAACAAATTTAGAAAACTGGTGACTCAACTGTCATGTGTTTTAGCTTACTTTGCAAGGAACTGCATGATTAAAGGCACAGGAAATTCTATCACTGACACTAATAATCAGGCTGCATCTTACTGTGAATTTACTTAGAGCATTGGTGATTATTTGTTTGGGTTTTTTTCTGTTTTTATTCATGAATTGAGTACAAAATGTCTCTACATTTAATGTGAAGTAAAATTTATATCTTCCTAGTGACATTTCTTATATACACGGAGATGGAAAAAGGCTCAGCTGTCTCCTTTACTTCCCCTTTATGTTTTCAGGCTCTTGCTGTCCTGCAGACTTTTGTTTGCCTCAAAGTACCAATCCAATTGAAGGTCAAAGATACTGTATTTGCACAGACAGTGATCTTCAAACTTCAAATGACCAAAACTGTTCAAAAGACAGAAAAGAAACTCAGCTAGAAAAAAACCTGAATTAATCACTGACTGAAGCTCCTTATTCTGCTTCAGAAATTCATAGCCTCATGTGTGCCAAAGCTAATGTCCTGTTCTCTGTCACATCTACTAGACATAAGGTGTTTCTAACTCAGGAAGCAGATGCACCTACCTGAAGTTGGTGCACTCTAATAGCGCTTAAGCTCTTGATTCTCAACCATAAATTTCTTGGGCTTCTCCAGCAGCAGACTCTTAAACTCCTGCCTTTATATGTGCTCTCTCTTATAAGCACTTGCTGCTTGTCTAAGACCTGTTGGGCAGCAACATCTAACTCAGGTCCATTGGTGTTGGAATGGATTTGATTTGGCATGCTCCCACGTGGAATGTCATCCCTGAAAACAAACCAGGCTAGATTTTTCAGTTCTTAGCTTTCAAGGTAAATAAAAAAGAAACTTGCATTACTTTGAAGAAGTACTGTGCTTGTTTATTTATTCTTTTATAGTCTTTAAGTCTTAAAAGTAATATGATATTTCTGTATGCATGCATCCATGAAGGGAACAAAAGGGACTAACTTGCCCCCTGTGACTGTGCATCTGCTCTGTTTATTGTTAATAGATTTTCAGCATTGAAGCAGGTCCTGTATTCTACAGCTTCATGTAATTGCTGTGAGACCTAGAGTCAGGAGACAATTTTCAATATAATAGAGCTTGCACCAGTAAAAATGGGAGAGACTTGCATCTATAAATACTTTTTGGTTTTAGTATAGAGTAAAAAGCACATAACTGTGCACGGCTATGCTGTTACAGGTGTCCGGGTCAGTTTATAGGCAGAAAAAGCAATGACTCCAAATTTAGTAGTATAAAGGGCAACTGTCATAAAGTAAACCATCAAAATTTCAGCAATACCTCTTAAAATGGTTCTCAAAGTTCTAGCTGAAGTTTCATGAGGTCATTAAATGAGAGAAGGAATACAGAAGGGCAGGCTGGGGCCAGTGTGGCAAGAACACGACATTGAAGAAGTCTGGCTGCAGTATAGCTTTCAATACATACAAGAGAAAGCAGATGAATTAGGGATGTTTCTGTGACAGATAGAGCAAAAGATATATAAAACTTATGAAATAAGAATTAGGTACTGTTGGAACCATTTGGCTTTGCCAACATTTTTGCCATGTACGGTACTTGTGCAAAAAAGTTATCAAAAATCATTTCCCCAACCTAAGTAGTTTTTTTTTTTTCATTTACTTAGTATTAAGATCAGGGAGAAAAATTATTATTTTTTTATGTATCTCTCATTTGACTCCTGAGTGTAAAATAATATATCAAGCTTTTTGGGTACTGTGGGGTCAATTTTAGGAGCATTTTAAGTTCTGTGAACAAAATGACTTTTCAAAAAATTTTCTGTATGAAACATCCTGCATGAAGTGGCAGACTAGTGAAAATATATTTTTTTTCCTTTACCATTACTGTCCTTCAAACACAATAACTCTTTTAGGATACTGCAGGGCAAGCAGCAAAGTTTGAAAATCAGAGGTAAGTTGCATGCAGGCAAGGTCTTAATTTACAGTTCTTAACTGTCCAGCTATTTTTTATTTATCATCCTTTCTGATGGGTGAAAAAGGCAATTTTTTTCTGCAATCTATATTTTACACTATAGTATATTGATGACCCTGTTTACTTAAAAAGCAAAAGAATTTTAACTTCTACTAGGAATAAAAAACAGAAGAAATTGTTACCTTGGATGTTTAAATCTATACCCATCTCTCTATAAACATGAACTGATTTCAGAAATCTGAATCAGCTGAACCAACTCCCTTAATTAAAGGGCAGCTATTAAAAAACACACAACATGGGCAAACTAATGGTCCTGTCACAAAGGAAAATACCTACCTGTCATGTGAACAGAGATGATTCCTCATGTACTGAGCTGAGAAATGAGTTGTGAGGTCTGGAATCACTGTTAGTTGAATGTGCTTGGACTTTTGCCCATCAATGGATAGATGCCTTCTTTTAGACATCCTGTCATTTGAACACCTGTGGCAGTGTTATTTGTGAACAACAAAATATCTGCATATAGTAAATATTTTTCAGGCTTTCTAGGTCTTCTTAATGAATTTGCTTCTTATATAACACCTAAACTAAGCAGTGGAGAATTATCACAGTTCTTGTTTGCACCAAACATAAGGGAGAAAAAAAGAGAAAGCTTCTGTATAATCTCATTAATTAGTTTTTTAGTAATTTAACATATCAGATGACAAACTAGCTACATATGTGTAAAAATGAGTGAATTTCTTAGACACGAATAAATGAATAATACATATTTATAATAATATTGTCTCCCTACCCCCTGCTGTATGCCCTTATGCTTCCTAGATAATTGTCCTTATTCAAGATGCAGCTCAGGATATGTGCTGTAACACACTCAGCTGGGCTTCTGAGGTGCACATTGTCCCTCCTATTTTCTTTTAAGTTCTTGATAGCATGATGGTACGTTTCAGATTGTGCCTGTATTTTTATAAATAAACCCTTAATAAGTCACTGGAATTGGCATGACAAATTTTTTTAAGGAGAAGTTTGAAATGTTTCCTATTTCAAAGAAAATAAAATAGTAAATTCCATTTTTTTCTCCAACACTGTATTAGGCCAACTGTTACAAAAAAGTTTTGGTTGAGTTTGTCCTTTTTTTCCTTTTTTTTTCCCCTACTTCATTAATATGCAAAGACCTTCACATGCAAGCAATTGTCTTTAAGTTCAAAAGACCAGTTTGCAATACAGCCTAAGCTACAGAATTTGAACAAAACTTATCTAGAACAGACAGGTCTGTCTACATTCTCCTTACTTTGTAATCCAGTCACTTGCACAAAGAAGATGGTTTCTGTGAAAACATAGATCACCATGAAGAGAAATATTATTAGGCAGATAGTTAGCAGGCATTAATAGTTTATTAGTTGCTTCTCTTTCCATAATAAACTGTTAATCAAGGTCCTGCTTTCTTGATATCCATAAACTATAAGAGAAATGATTTTCTGACAGTTATCTTCTCACTTCTTAAAGTTTCTTTCCAAGTTTTGATGTCCAATACTGAAAATTTAAGAGAGTTTGTTCTCCTCATTGTTTCTTCTGTCTCCCTTCCAACTGAATTTGTGTCTGAGCTGACCAGTGCCACAATAGGTGTTATAGATGGGGAAATGAAGATCAAGCAGTTAAAATAGTGGAGTTCGTGTTCCTGGTTTCAGATATTGTCACCTAGAGAAGCCAATCTAGATCTGTGTCTTTCTTCCATTAAAGTAAAATCTAACTTTGTGAGACTCTACTGGCATAAAATTAATGAGTTCAGAATGTATTTAAATCTACTTAAATGATAAAATAAAATTAAATATGAAAGAAAGTTTTTCCTCTCCATGCAACACAACAAACCAAAAATCTCTTCCACAAATGCTAATTGGGTGAACTACAGGATTACAAACCTCCATTCTTCAGTAGCTATGGGTGAAATGTTTTATTTTAAGGTTGGAATATATTGCTGGCTTTCTTGATAATTAAGAAGTCGTAATTTTTCTGTAACTGTAAGAAAGCTCTGTATAACTATAAAACAATAAAGCAATTTAGCCTGGACTTTTCAAAGATGACATTAACATATTTCTTCCTATTGGAGACTACTTACTAGTATTTGAGCTTGCTGGCTAGTTTATTTGTATTAGCAGATGATCCTTGGAGGGGATGCAAATGAGCCTCATTAACTCCAGGAGACTGATTCTCTGGCCTGCATGTTTAAGTGTCACAGTACCATTAAGAGCAGGGTTGTTGATTGTTGTTAATTAGGTGAGGACTTGCAGTAAGTCACTATTGATGGAGTTCTCTCTAAACTGGATTGAAATGAGTCACATTCTGTATCCTCTGCTTTCTATTAATGCTGAGACAGTCTTACAGAATCACTACTTTCTGCTTTACTGTAAGGACTACTGAAGATGTTTTAAAATTATATTCAAGCATTTGCAGTCTTTTGTTTTTCCAAAAATGACTTTGAGCTCTAAGTTTCTTAGTGAACCTGTGAAAGGATAGATGGTGTATAGGCACAGGTTGATTAGAATCTCACTGAAGAACAATGTTATATTCACTCTGCATAAAATTTTCTCTACCAATCATTTGAAACATAACATATGACAAAATTCTAGTAGTCTTTTCTTTGTTAAGTTCTATTTTTTCCATGTCTCAGAGAAGAGAAATGAAAGCTGATACGTCAATACTGATGCAAAGTATAAGCTTTTGAAAAATCAGTTTGCACTTTCTGTGGAAAACCAACCAGGTGTGTACAACTATGTTCTTCAAAAATTTTCCAATATCAAACACTCTATAGACTGGAATGGCAAGAATTTACTCTGTAGTTTTAAGAATTGTTGGCTGTGCCCTGGTTTGTATCTTCATGTGGGTATCACAACCGAGACTAGCAAATTCGTATTTTCCAGTTTGCATTACACTTTTGCAGACAATGATTTAAAAGGAGAATCACCTAAACTGAATGTACATGATGGGAGTAATAAGAATGGAGTGGAACAAGCAATGGCGAAGTGCCAGACACAGGGAACCAGAGAGTCTGGATATCTGGACTTGAAAAATGGTGGAAAGTAGTAAATGGCCAAGTGGCTTAGAGGAGTTTGTGACCAGACAAGAAGCTGAAGGAAAGGTTGGACAGAAGAATGAGACTCAAAAATGATGGAGGGGTGGGGGCCAGACACCAGGATGTTAAAAATGAGAGTTGTTGAGCAAAGAGAGTAGGACATTTTGTTTATCGCTGGTGAACAGGAAATTACATGATGCCAATCTGATTGTTTAGGTCATAGAGGACCTAAGTTGAAGTCCTAAGTTTACAACAGCTAAATGGTCTTTCAAATACATCTCTAAATGAAGTTCTGAAGCTCAAACTTGCTTTATGCTCAAACTCTTTGGGTGTACAAACACACCTGAACAGCAAGTGAGACCTGGCATGTCAAGTAGAAGAAATCTTAAGTTGGGAAAGACCCATAAGGATCACTCAGTCCAAATTCCTGATGCTTGCAGGACTACCTAACATTAAACCATACGACTAAGAGTATCATCCAGATGTTCCTTGAATTCTGTTAGGCCTGGTACCATGACAACTTCCCTGGGGAGCCTGTTCCAGTGACCAGCAATTGTCTCAGTGAAGAACCTTCTCCTAATGTCCAATCTGAACATTCCCTGATGCAGCTTTGTTCCTTCTCCTTGTGTCCTATCACTGGTCACTAGAGAGAGTAGATTAGCATCTCCCCTTCCACTGCCCCCCTTGAGGAAGTTGTAGTCTGATGCCTGCAACCTTAATTTATGGCTTACACTGTATGTGTTATGTTACATTCTACAAGTATGGCATTAGATGCTGTTTTTACTACAGAACTTTGGATATAATTGATCAGAGTTGGATAAAACCCACTGGCTTTTTATAAGAGTAATGCACATTTGTTGAAGAACTACGAAGGTACAGAATAAAGGAGCATGATTAAGAGAACAGAAGATCATTCAATAAGTATCATACTTAAGACATAGGATCCTATTCCTGACTCCAGCTGAAAGATCCAATGTGATTAGCAGTTAGTAAGTAGCTAGTAACTTTTCTCAGGCTACCACTAAACATACATTCTTTATTTTCCTTGAATTCCACTTGAGATCTGCATCTGATTTGCAGAAGGACTGAGCACAGTATTAAGTAGAATTATATTTTGAACATATAAAATACAACATATGGTTATGCAATTAGAAAGAGAGTTGTTTTACATTGCTTTGCAATTATAAAGGAGGTGATAGCACATAAAAAAGTCTGGTTTTTTTACCTCACTTTCTTCATGCCTCCATTTTTCACTTTATCACAAAGATGTGCTGTACAAATTCATTTATGAGTGTTAGTGAAGAATTAATATATTACAGTGACAAGCACTATGAAAAAGTCTTAGAAGAAATTAAGTATTCTGTTTTCCAAACAGAGTTTTAATAGATTACAGTAAATAAACGGTGGACTCATAAAACAAATGGAATAAAGCAAAATATTGAACTGCTGCTGATTAAGTCAGTGGCTTAGATTCTGTACCTAAAATGAAGATGAAGTCCTGAGAAAAATAGAATGAGATCATATAATTAAATGTTGTACTTTAATGGATCCTCACTATCATTTGAACTACATTTCATTGGTAACATTAAATCTAGCATTTGCATACATTTCAGTGCCTGACTCTGCAATTTAGTGCTATTATTTTTATGTAAGAGTTTTGATATAAAAGAAGTATATAGAATATATTTATGGTCAGTGACCAGCAGTTATGCACAACTATATGTGCTAAGATGTATGACTATTCAATTTCTAGAAAACTATTTATATTCATATACGGACATACCATATTTCAACAAAATGCCAGTGGAGTGATGATAAATGTAAAGTGATGCATAGGTGGAAATTTAAAATACACTTTCACAAAACAAAATCCTCTGCACTTAAGAATTTCTGAACTTAAATTTTGCACTGGTAAGACTTTCTCAAGCACTACCCACAGACTCTGAAAAACTAGTAAATATAAGAAATCAGGAGTTAAAGACACCTTTGAAAATGAAATATATTCTTCTGAGTCACTTCAGCATTTTCAATATCTTCACAGGCTCCTTGGACAAACTTTGTAATACTTCTAGTATTCGTTTGATGGAAGAACAGAGGAAAACGTGTGAAAGTCTCACTATCAGAGCTGGAAGTGCCAATGGGGTATCCCTGTTAAATGTATCTTGCTAGTACTCTTCTCCCTCTCAGAATTGACTTATTCAAGGCACAAATTTGATCTATTGTGCTTGAAATCCAAGAGCAGAAGTATTCCAGTGAAATACTTTATCCTCAGGTATGTGGATCTTAGCATTATGTTTTTCTGTTTCAAAAGTAAGAGATCAGTTCCAGTGATTTAATTTCAATATGGGAGTAATTCTTACAGATCAGCAAGTGCAACCTACAATAAGTAAGCAAGAAAAATGGAGCTGCAACTTCAAGGGCTGAAATATGTGATTAAGAGACAAATTTAGCCCTGTGTAAAAAGAAACACAGGTACTAGCCATGGGTTAGATCGTACCAAATAATTTATTACAATAACAGTATATTTGAAAAGTTCTAGGATTCGAAGAACAAGGAATTCTACTGAAAAAAAATCAATAATCTTGGAAATTATTGATTCATTATCTATCAATCAGAATGGAAGTTGGTTTGCTTGATAAGCTTTAATATAAAGGACTTTCATAGGCTTAGTCTGTGTTAAAATTTTGATAGTCTTCTATCATTCTAATCAAAGATAAAATTCTAATAAAAGATAGATTAAAACACTAGTCCTCTTTTCTCAAAAACACTGAAAGGCAAAGACTGAATAATTTGACATTTAACCTCTGCAATTCTGTATATCTTTACAGTATGAAAGCTACCTGGGTTTTTTTTAAATCAAAACTGGCAGTAGTGGCTAAGTTACATGACTAAAACATCTGCAACTGTGAAGTAATAAATTGCACCTTCCTGTGCCTGTAATTATAAGACCGAACAGAACCAGAAAAATATAACTAATGTTCTTGGAGCAAGGAGACTAAGTGTGATGTGAAGACACCAGTATGAATTGAGCAGCACAAAAAGAGGAGGACTGTGATTTCGAATCCTCATTATCCTCCAAAGTTGGGGTTAAGTGTTTCTGATCATAATAAATGGTAAATATCTACAAAGATCCATTTAAAATTTAATTAAACAAAAAAAAGGACAAAATAACCATCCAATCTGGTCTTTAGATACTGATAACTGTATTTGTGCAGACTAGCATGTATACATGGTTTTCTGCAAAGCTCTTGTGTCCAACCAGGCAAATATGGTCAACCTTGTACATAATCATTTTGGTTCAAATATCTGTCCAGGGTTGGACATTTTAGTGGTTAACCATTCAGGAAAGGTACAGTATCCTTATGATCAAACATTCACTAGTATATCTTAACGCTGTAAAAACATAAACAGTGGATAATATCAAACACATATTGAAAAAATTGGAGCTAGTTTTAGTCTGGAATGCTAGATCCCTCTCTGGTTTTACCTTCTGCTTTTAGAAAACAACTGAGCTACTGATGTTTTGTCACTATTGCCGTGGCTATATGATCAAACATTCACTAGTAGGGTAATAATTGGGTGTTTCCTATAAATGAAGGACTTTCATTCACTGGTTGATCTGTCTTAGATGGTACCTTTATCTCATGCTACCTTGTAAATGGATGCTTCATTAAATACACAAGGTTCCTCCTTAAAATGAAATGGAGAGGAAAAAAGCCCTGAAATCTGATAATGTTGATGTTATAGAATTAGAAGAAATGGTAGAATTAAGTCCCATGACCTCTCTGATAGTGTTAGATGATGGTTGTTCTTTTACACTGTTTGTTATAGTTCTTATTTCCACAAAGCCATGATCTAGGAAGCAACAGAATTACAGAATTGAAATAACAACATATGATAACAGAAAATGTTTATCTGCTTTGATTAGAACAGTTTTTTCTCTTCTCAGAAATTTTATGTACTATTTACTAAGCTTTCAATTTAACATACACCTGTCAAGCATTTATACATAATAGACAAAGAAATCAATATGAAACACTACATACTACAAATGTTAGCAAAAAAATGGCTTAGTGCATCTCGGGAAAGTTCACCTGACCTAGCCTTTTAGTTACTGCACTCAGGAAATAGCCTAAGAAAATAGATGGGCTTTAGATTAGCTCTCAACAGCAAACAGTCACAGGTTCTGTCAGACCAAAGGGAGAAGTGAATTATGTTGTACTGTACTTTCTATCAACAGCACTCAGTTTTAAGACATAAAAATTTAGGTGGTGTACTTAAAAGCCCTGTATGTAATCACGACACTACACTGGTTGCTTAGAAAGGAAAAGGTACCTTAACAACCCATCTTCCAAATTATAATTACAAATGCAAAACAATATGTTGATCATGCTATGAATAGAAATTGAGGTTGGTAAATAATGTTAGTAAAACACAAATATATAAAATGATCCAAAGATCCATAAGTCTCAGAGCTTCTTCATTGTTCATATATCAAAATAAATAAACCTCGTCAATTTTTTTTCTGTCATTCTAAACAAATCTGGAGGTACCCTGAATTGAATTGTCATTTCTTATTTCCATCACTTGTCATGTCTTAACTGTAAATTATTCCCTTCATTTTTGAAGCCTCTACCATAGGAGAAATTTCTTTTGATCGTCTTTCTGTTTTGCTACAAATTTTGAAGGCTTCCATTAGATTGTGTCAAAATTGCTTTATTTCCTAGATGAATTTATGTAAGAGGCAGAAAACTATATGAATTCTGATATAAAATAAAAATACTAAACCAATCCTTCAGGATTTCTCAAGCAAAACAAAAAGTGACAGGTGTCACACTTCTGTCTGATCACCTTAAACTGTGAAAGTTACATGTTTGCATTCAGTAAAAAAACAAAAACAAAAACAAAACAAAACCAAAAAAAACACACACAAAAAAACCAAACAAAACACATACCCCCCCCAAATTATCTATACATAAATAAGAAAAAAAATCACATTGAAAATTCTTTGCTAATCCATCGAGTGTCAACAGGTAGATTCTTGTGGATTCTACTGAACAAGACCAATGCTGTCAATTTTCTCTACAGTAATTTGTCATATTCCTCCCATAAACAAAATGATGGGAAGAAATGAATAATTTTTAAAGGCAAAACTCCTTGTCTGGATTGTATCTAGACTAGTAGAGTATGATATCTTTCATTGTTGTGGTCAATTTGCTGGTAGCATCAGTGATATACCAGAATATGACAGTTTTGTTTGTATGCACGGTAATGACCTGTAGCAATGAACAGCAACAATGTCTGATCCCAGTCTTTGGCTGTGAACCTGCCAGTAACATTCATGTCAGGGGATTGTCTTGTCTTCTATGCTTAAGCATTATTAAAAAATAAAAGCGAAAAGACAAAAAGGAAAGAAAGAAAGAAAAGAAAGAAAGAAAGAAAGAAAGAAAGAAAGAAAGAAAGAAAGAAAGAACAAAAAAGGTAAAATGCAAAACAAGCATGCAACACTCACTACAGAATCACTGGTGTCACTGCTATGTGAGTGATGGCTTTTGACAGTCGACAGAAACATCTCACCTGCATGTATGGCATTGTCTTCCAAACAGGTGTGCACACCACATAATTTATTTCTATGGATCCGAGAGACTGTCATGAATAGTCAATGAGCTTCTGTTCTTATCATAACCCTTGCTTGGATGCAAGCCTCTGAATTGTTACCCCTTGTGCCAATGTGCCTTCGCACTGCAAAGTATTTCTTCATTTTGGTGAATGCAGGATAATGTTGATTATCACATGAAAGCTTGGAATGGCGTCTTTAAAGAGCTCTTAATTGTAACAAAGTTTTTTTCAATGTGTAGAATAAGGCAAAGTAAATTATCCTTACTCTTATTTTTTCTTGCTCAGCACAATATTCTACCTGTTGCTGACATTCTATGCAGTCTGGTATGAAAGAATATGAACAAAGCACTTCCTTTTCCGTTGAGATACAGTTCCCTTTCCCTGGAAGAGAGGAATTTGGCATTCAGACGTGCCTTGCATTTAGACCTCAGAACAATACCTACTAAAGCTGTATTAACTTGGAGTAGGTGTAATCCATAACTTTTGAAAGTTTTGGATTTTGAAAGCTGAGTGAATAGCATCCTGTAATCTGCATTACCACAGAACCTTCTCCACATAACTGTCTCATCTAATGCCCTGGTCTGTGGTCAAGACTGTTAAAAATGTAAGCATTGGCTACTTGAAGTGCTAGCTCACCAGGTGGCCCATCATAAACTGTTCATAATGCTCTTGCTTTATTGGTATGTCTCAGAGATATAGTCAGTGTCAGTCATGTTAATCATGTTTTGTTTTGCTTTCACTTACCATGTATACTGACTGAATAATTTCCTGTTTTACAAGTTTAATACTTTTCTTCTTATTTTCTTTTTCTTCCTAAATTAGTTCTAAATCTGAGTAGCTGGAATATTTCGTGGACCATGTGTTTCAAGATTGATAGTGAAACCCACTTTAATCTTATATCTCATAGGAAGCTGCCTTTGTACATAAAATACTACTTTTTAGTCTATTTATTAGATTATATATCTTAGGAGATTCCGCAGGAAATAGAAAAAAGATGATTGCAAATTACTTTCCAAGCTAGTTACTAAACAAGGCCTAGACAAAAAACTTGTAAGTTTTTGTTCTCAATTATCTTAATACTGATTTTTATTTTTTCCTTCTCTGTGTATATATACAGATATAGTCTGGGTTGGAAATAACTGACCTTCTATTCCAAGGAAAAAGTTGTAAGTTTAAATACATTTTTTTATAAGCCAATGTGACATTTAGGCTTAACCTGGTGACATTTCTCCTCCCTGTTTGTATCTGTAGCACCTGTTGCTGATCTTGCTGTCATGTGGGAGACTGCTTCCATGGAAACACCCTCTGCACTGTATGGTGTCTGCTTTTGATTTAATGCATTTTTCATAAAATATTTTTCTCCATTTTTGTGATGAAACTGTCATGTTTCTGGATATTCTTGTAATATATATATTCTCCCACCCCTGATCACAAATACTGGGTTTGTTACACATTTGCACGCCAATTTGTGTGATTCTCTCAGGATTGCTGATGTGATTTTGCTATCAGTTCAGGTCACAGACACCAAGTGCCTACTTGATCTCATGCAGTACACACTGTGCAGCTCATTGAGGTGCTTGAAGTGCCTACAGATTCACTGCAAGATCCACTGCACTTTGGTTAAATGCAACATTTGAAATATAGGAAAGGAAACAGTGGTTACAAACTTTAGGATTTGAAGTGGAACAAAAAAGATAAAAAGTAGCTTTTCAAGAACCAAATTTTTGAGAGACCCAGTGGTTCATAAGAGTGTGTGTGATCACACAGGGAGAGCATCCAGGCTCATAATGATATATATGTGGTTTTCTTAGTCCTGGTCCATTCTTTTCACAGTAGAGTCAAATAAAGAAGGTAGGTAAAAATCCAGGGAGTCTAAATGGATGCTAGTTACACTGTGAATAATAGAGTGATTACCAGAGTGCCAATATGCCTTGTCACCACAACCAAGTATAAGAGGCTAGAAATTTAGGTTGACATCTCCTATGTCTGCATTTGCAGCGTTTAACATGACAAATATAACCTCCTCAGTTCCAAAAAGAAAATGCTTCCAAGCAGCAGAAGAGATCTTGTACATTATGTGTCTATGAATATATTGGGGTCTAACAACTGATCAAATTGTCATCCTTCCTGTTGCAGGTTACCAGAAGTCATGATAATCTAGTGATAGTATTTATCAGTATAATATATGTAGTGCCCTGCCTTTGGCTGGGATAGAGTTAATTTTTTTTCTTGGTAGCTGGTACAGTGCTGTGTTTTGTGGTTTTAGTATGAGATTAATTTTGATACCATACTGATGTTATAGTTGTTACTGAGCAGTGCCTACCCTAAACCAGGGACTTCCAGTTTCCCATGTCTGCCAGAGAGCAGGTGCACAAGAAACGAGGAAGGTGCACGGCCAGGGAAGTTGACCCAAACTGGCCAAATGGATATTCCATACCCTAGAACATCATGCTCAGTATACAGAGTGAGGGGAATTGGCTGGGAACCATCAATTGCTGATGGAAGACCAGCTAAACATCAGTGGGTAGTGAGCAATTGTGTTGTGTGCTATTTGTTTCTCTTTGGTTTTATTTCTCTTTCTCTCTCTTTCTCCTTTTCATTACAGGTAGTATTATTATTACTAGCAATAGTATATTTTATTTTGTTTTAATTATTAAGTTGATATTAACCCAAGATTTTCAGCTTTTCTTTCCAATTCTCCTCCCCACTAGAGTGGGAAGGTAGAAGTGAGGGAGCAGTGTTGTGATATTTAATTGTTGGCTGGGGTTTAATCAAAATAAGTGGTTAGTGAATTATACCACTTTTAACAACATGTGGGGTTTTGGGGATAGTACACCAGGCTTTGATGTCAACAAAGCTTTCTGAAGAAATACGGTTTTTTTAAAAAAACATTAGATTGCAAAAAGAAAAACAAAAACAAAACTCACAACTTTTTTTTTTTTAAACAGAATCATGGTTTTAATAAAATAAAAAAATAGTAATAATAATATTGAGGTCCTTTATTTTTCTTCAAATATACAATATAGATGTTTTATACACATAGAAAACAAACAGAAATATAAAAATATGAAATGGTTTGAGTGCAACCTATAAAGATCATCTAATCCAACACTCCTGCTGCATAGTGAAATTGTCATTCAAATTGTGAAGTAAAAGAGTAACGAGTTTGAAAATGCCAGAATGAAGTTTGCTTATGCAGCAGTTTTACCTACGTGTGAAAAATCTGGCAGTTACTAATAAACATTCAGTAGAAGCTGAACATTCCCATTAAGCTAATTTAACTAAAGATTGAATTTTTTTTTCAAAACAGCTGATTAGCACTGGTAGAGTGCTCTTAAAGGCAGGTAAGCCTTGAAAAAGTACTTTCCTACATGTATCAACACTTTCAAACCTGGATTCATGACCCATTTCTTATATTTTTGTGTTTTGAAGCATGGGCTTTATAGGGATTTATCACATACACATTAAATGCCAGCTCAGTCTTTACCCTTGTAACCTACACCTCTTCTTCTCACCCCATTCCTACTGGAGATTTCATGTAAAGTACAGCAGCTTATCCTCTCACATGGTCTCTGTCTCTGGTATTTAAGTAAGAGTATCTTCTCCACACTCTATATCCTGCTGTATTTGGAGTTCTAGTTAACTGCCTATGTGTAAGTGAAGGTGATCTATTAAGAATGTTAAGTCTTAGCTTTGGCCACTACAAGACGAACAGGAGTGTGGAGTATAAGAACATAGAATTGTAAGGGAGAACATGCTGACTACAAGCTCCTTATAATTGCAGCTCTTTTGGTAAAGCATTGCTTGGCTTCAATGGCTACATGCTCTCCAGTGGTCATACTGCACTTATTCACAGCAATGTGTCCAAATTGTGCTCATTCTCTTGATCAGCTTTTCTGGATGTGCATACAATGGACATGGGATCATTCACATCCCACACAGCTACTGTTATGTTACCCTGTGATGCTTACAAAAAGAGAGCTTCTAACAGTGAAAAGATGGTTTTCTATTCATACGTACAAGGGAAATACAAGCACCCTGAAACAAGAAGGACACACAGATCCAGACTAAGTCATTACATATGGTTATCTCTAGAATGAACCAGAGGAAACACTTCAGGTACTAGCATTTCTAATCTGTTAGACTCTTTCTTTGGGACACGACTGAGGTAGAGATTGCTGGACAATCTTGCTCTTTTTTGTCTGCCCAATGATGATAAAGTTACAATTAGTGGTACATATGGTAACAGGAGACATCTGACTTTGAACACCTGACCACTCAAGTAACAACTCAACAACTTTGATCTAAATTCTCTGATCTGATCTGAACCCTTGTACCAGTATGTGAGGGTAGTGAATAGCAGAGCAGCAAAGTTCCTAGCTTTGAAGAAGCCAGCAGGAGAGGCTCTGACCTCTGGAGCATTCTGCACAGAAGTCTCTGAGGTACATGTGCCCTGCTGCGTCTGCACAGAGACAGCAAACAGTGCCTTGGGAACTGTCACTAGTCAAGCCCTGGCAAAGTCCAAAATGGCTTTAATCATCTTTGGGCTTGGGACACAAATGGAACTGGTCTCAGAAGGCAGAAAGTCATAATGGAGTCCTTGACAACTCCTTGCTTCATGCTTCAGTACAAACACTCTCTTTAAAATACACTGACATGAGATGATCTGCTTCAAGTGTCACACATTTCTGTTGATGGCCATGGTGTGCAACTAGTCAAGGACTTTTCTTCTGGCTATTTCTCATTGCTTAAAATCTGCAGGGGGAGTAATTAGAAAAAAAATTGTCAACACGAATGATGTTTAAGGCCTATGCTAATAGCTCACTCATCCCACCTGCTTAAGAAAATCATCCCTACAGTAAATTTTTTTTTAATTTGAAGAAGAACACTGGTTTAATCACACCACAGTCATTTTTAATTATGTTACTGAGACCGTGTTGGGTTTTTCTTGTCCTTCTGGGGTAGTGCTCCATTTCCTCATCAGTGCTGACTCTTCTAGATTCTTCGTTAGGAAGACAGGGACACAAAACACAAGACACGAAGCAGACATGCTACTTACTTTTTTTTTCTTTTCCTAGAAATAAACTCATCTAC
Organism: Pachyramphus minor; assembly: GCA_013397135.1. Classification (NCBI taxonomy): domain Eukaryota; kingdom Metazoa; phylum Chordata; class Aves; order Passeriformes; family Tyrannidae; genus Pachyramphus; species Pachyramphus minor. The sequence goes on from VYXB01009677.1 coordinate 163,657, forward strand.
TTTTCTCATTTCCCAACTGTCACACAGGGACACTTTTAGCATTTTTTGGTATTAGGAATCTATAAATAAGAGTGTCTGGTGTACAAGACAGGGAAAAAGTTTTTCCCCTGCTCCTTTGAAATAGATGGAAATAAAAAGGATATTTGAAAGAAGACAGTAAGGGAAAGAATGCTGAATGTGTATGTATACCTTTTCTTATAAATAAAGATGGCAATTTGTCAGTTAGAAATACATTAAGTCTACTGCACTTTAAAAAAAAAAAAAAAAAAAGAGATTTTTACAAACTTGNAAAAAAAAAAGTGATTCTTACCAAACTCCAGCATTCTCAAAAGGTATTTGAATCCGACCAGGCATTTTGTATGGGTGTTTATTAGGAAAAACAATTTCATGAACTGAGAAATTTTAAGTGTTCCCCTGCTCCAGTGTGGATTAAACTGTTGTGCATGGACAGCATATTTGCACTAGGCTTTTGGTGATTAGATGACCAACAGTAACATTCACAAAGCAACCCTCTCTCCTACTGCAGTCCACCCTTCACCATGATGACAATCTGCTCTGCAATTGTCTGCTTCATGGGAACATATCAGTGTGACTGATGATCCGTCTATGTAGCAGGATATTTCCATTGGAGTGCTGGGGGAAATGCAATAGAAGACAATCAAAAGCTCTGGATTTAAGGCATTAGTGGGGACAAGGAGAGAATCTAGATCTCAGATTCAGTGATTCCTTTCAATTTATCATATGATTAGTAATTTCTTGCCTGGCTATTGTTGTTTCCCCACTTTGTGCTGCTTTGGCAAGGACTGCAAAAATGTAGAGACTTGTGAGGTGGTAGATCTTCGTGAGAGAAAGGACTCTAAATTTGCTATCAACCACTGCACAACTAAGAATATTCTTAGTGTCATGATCAGCAGTATCTGCTTCACGGGTAGCTGCAGCAGTGAAAGGAGAAGAATGCTGAGGAGCTGTTTGTCATTGACTCACCTTCCTTGACACAAGGAACTTTATGTGAGTTTAGTTCGTAGGGAAAGTTACAGGTCGGAGGTGTCACCCAACGTCATAAACTGTGAGCTATTTTCCCTTCGTTCCTTTCTGTCTCCACTGGTTGAACTAAAAGGAAATGGTCATCTTAATCAGTTTTCTTAAAGTATGTTTATAGTTGCCTGGTTAGAGGAAAGGCTCTTTATTAAATCTTGATTTGAATCCTGAAAAAAAAATTATTTTCAAGAATTTTTAAACTGAGACAAGATACCACAGAAAGGTGCAATTGAAGGCCTGGAAAGCACTATAGTGCTAGGACAAGACTCCAGACTGTTGAACAGTGGACAGTTTTACCCAGGAAAAAAGAGGAAGAAAATCTCACTAACGGTTCACCAACACTACACAAATTTTCTGAAGAAGAGTCATGGGCAAAGCTGCCTTAAGCTACTTTTTGTAAGAGAAGAACTGATTTTATTATCTTAAGCCTCTAACTTATTAAAACTTAGTTGTGATATTTTCTTTATATTTTGCATTGTGTTTCAGGAAATACCTTGTGACTATGGTTATGAATATAAAATTAATAATTCATTACATACTATGGAGCATCATGATTTTTAATAAAACTTGAAGCTTATTTATGCAAGGGAAGTATACTTTCATATAGTGGAATGTTTGTTCCTCTGGAAGTTTTTAATAAAATATTACTAAAAACATGCAGATCACATTTCACCAAAGCTGGTACTTTACATAGAAGTGCAAACAAGTCTCATCACTGTAGATAGTTTGCAGAAGTGCAGGCAGGTGAAACAACAATATGAGAAGAGCACACAGGCAAAGATTTAAAAAATATATTTATTACCTAGAACTATAAGCGCTCACACCTTTGCACTTGTAGTTTAAAGTCAAATACCACTGTGCACTTACTGTCTCTCTGCTTTCCTGGCATTTTCTAGGAGGGACACCTACTCTGAATGCACTTTGTCCTGTGAATTCAGAGCTCCTGTGCTCCTTACCTTACAATGACATCTGGAAAAGAATGGAATTGTGAATCACTTGGACCAGCAGGCAGAGTTAAGAGGCTTTGGTGTAGAAAAATAACCTCCAATGGTGACAAGGTGCTGTCTTATCAGCTCCTCTGTCCTGCTTACTCTGCTTGGTTTTTCAGAGAGGTGCTGGACACTCCTGGCCTTCTTAGGCTGTCAAGAGTTCTCTAAACAAGCCCTACTTTCCTGTTTGACCCCTCAATGAAATTGATAAAGACCCTCTCCTTACAGGTTTATGCTTGGTTCAAGAAACCCATGGGAAGACTGAAAGGCAACAAAAATCTAGATTTGTTTTCTTACTTCCCATGATATCAAACACAAAATATTTTCCCTATAGCTTGGAGATGCTGGTGTCTGTAGATTTCAACGTTTTGGAAGATCATGGAAGAGATTACTTCTGTGATGGGTAGCCTGGTTTATTTTTTTGTAGTTGCTGATTAAGAGGGTCCAACAGTGACTGGGTTAGGCAGTGGCTAGATTTTCTGGATAAAAACTGAGCAACAAGACAGAAGGACATGAACCAGCAGAGCAGAATATCATGTATGTTGTTACAAAGAGTGTTATAAAGACAGGAGAGCTATTGTCGTGATAAAGCATGCGCTGAAGAGGTGCTGCTTTGGAAAGAGAGAAACAGAAACTAAAGCAGTAGATCAACACACACATTTATAGAAGGGCTATTAAGAGTTAGGAAGGAAAACATGATATTTGTAACTGAGAAAAACACCACGTTTCCCATTGTGTGTCTTCAGAATATGTAAAACATTACTCTTGAAAATGTTCTTACCCTGTAAAAATTATAGAGGTTTTTGTATTTTAAAGGAAGGAAATAAATGAAGAAGTATTCAGAGTTGGACAAGTAGAATGAAATGCTGAAACTTTTAACAGTATAGCTTCACCTTTTCCTCCATTAGCAAGACTAGCATCTGGAACCAATTCTAGTATTCATACTCAGAAAACATGAATCAAGTGAAGAGAGAAAACTGACCAAAAAATTGAATGGTTTATAATCTGGAGAAGACATTTATAAGGAAAGCTTAAAAGCTTTAGTAAACAACCTATTGAGATGTAACTTTCTAGTCTATACATATGTTTCTATGTGTGATCAAAATACATGGAATATGTCTGCCAATTCCAGCTTTTTGGTTTTATCTTATCATTATTTTAAAAATTATTTCATGCAGCAGGTTGACTTGGATCTTCACTTACTTGACCCATTATGCAGTCACTGCAAGGCAGGTATTACATGAGGCAATTTTTAAATCCTTCTTATAGTAGAAAAACATAAAACAATATGCAATATCCAAAATTAGAAATTCAACTGACATATATTAGAAATGTAGAACAATTTTGGGTAGGGTTTTTTTTTATATATAACGGGGGTAACTATCCATTAGAAATCTTAAGATATAAGGAACACTGAATTATTATTCAATAACTCTGTAACAGTCGTACTGTACCACAATTGAAAATATGGGAGCTTGAAGAGCTCTGTGGCCACTGTGATGCAGAAAGTTATGTTAAACTACTGCAGTAACTCTTTATGTCTGTGTTTCTGTATATGTGGACTATAACAGCAGGCACAACAGAACCCTATGGATCCCTTCGGGGACAATGAGCCATTTAGCAACAGTGTTTTCTGGGATCTTTCACAAAGGAAAAGCAGAGCTGTAGAGGACTACTTCTGTCCATTCTTTCTTATGAGGATCTGTAGGTATATTCTTTCTATTCTAGAGAAAAATCAAAAAATCAGCTTTTTTTTTTATGAGAAAGATTATTTCCTCTATGAAAAGGCTCCTTTTAAACACTTAGAACCACAAGCACCACTAGTGTGCAAAGAAGAGAAAAAAATACTACAGGAAAGATATATACTAAGAAGAAAAGGTATGGGTCAGAACTCCAGGTCTAGGTAAGGACTCCAAAGAGAGAATGTGAAGAAAAAGAGTCTAACAAAAGATAGCAGAAGTCCTTACATTTTCAATAACAAAAGGAGCAGTTGAAAACATGTCTGATAATTGGCTCAAGATAGCTTTTTTTGTAGAATCTAAAGACTACCAATGATAAAAATCAGTAGGGTTCTAATTGCCCATTAAAACAATTATATCAATACAGTAAATGAAGTCCTAAATGTCTCAAGATGCTTTTTTTTTGTCTTTCCTCTTTTTCAGGGTTATAAAAATAGCTGTTCAAAATCAGCCTTGGTGGCTCTGGCTTATAGATGCATTCTTTTCTGTTGTAACTATAATCAGCTGCTTGACTAAAATTGACACTGATTTATTAATTTACCAGATCAGAGGAAGGTCAGTAATAACTTGTCCTCTTCCTCCGTAGTATTATCTTCAAGTTTACAGTCAGGTCTCATAGAGATTTTCACTACATTAACTATACATTATGGTCTTGGTAAGAAATCCATTTGAGTCTCCAAGAGATTTTCCCCTCATTACTATTGGATCAGGCTGAGTTGGACTTTGCAGATATGTCATTTGGCATCTGTCCATACCATAAGCCGTACTGTGCTCTATTCTTTGGAAGTATACTAAATGTTTCTTGAGCACAAGATTGTCTAAATCCAAGAATTTATCTAAGAAAGAACATTTTCTGGAAATACTTTGTGGATAGAAATGTGGATAGAAACTTTTTCCAAATTCTCTATCTGTAGATTCCACAAAAAGAATTCACGAAGACCCTCTTTATATGAGATTATGAACACTTTCCAGTATTTAAACACTCAGCCATAAAATTGGCTAACTGTAACTAAACACATTTTTATCATTCTTTAACCAACTAAATTCTAATGGAAGCAGTACAGCTGTCTAAAATATATGGCATTTACTATTAGGTGTTGATGTTTCGTGCCAGGATATGCAAGGAATGCTGTCATGGAGTCTAGGTGTGCATTTTTGGAACATGGCCAGACATACACCTGATGCCTGATGACAGAAACAAGCATTTTGATCTCATTGTGAGTGTGCCAAGTAATGGGAAGAGAACCTTTGGGGGAGAAGATGGCAAGTAACTTGGCTCCCAGAACAATTAATTTGTGCCAGGACTTACTCTTGAATTATAATAGGTGGTCTCATAAAAAAAAAAACAACCTTATCATGTTGGCTGAGACAGGATGAATTGTTGCAAAATTGATTTGTTTCAGAAGCACCACGTTTGGACAGTCCTCTACTTACAGTGGTCCAGGAACATCCTTACTACAGAGAACAATATTAGACATAATTATTCACTGTGTTAAGAAATGGAAATTGATAATTAGCCTATTTTAATATATCCTTCTATGACTGATGACCAATAAGAATCAATCTTTCTGTGAAGAAATCACAGAAAATATTCACCTCACATTTATGACAACATTCATGTTAATTTCCATTTCATTCTAATATGTGCTTATTACCATTGTATTGAGCATTTCAGAGATCCTCAAGACTCCTTGGATGTAATAACGCTTTTTCACTCATTAACAGAGGAAGTATTGATGCCCACAAATGAGAATCTTTGAAATAATATGCTTCCTTTAATGACCAACCTAGAGAACTGCAGTTTTTCTTTTTTTTTTCAGAAATAACAGTTATAATTTTTTAATCTCTATTTGAACTGATAGATCTGACCAGAAATTTGGACAACTGATCTTGCCTGTTAATGTTGTTAAAGTTTGAGTTCCTGATTATATCGACAACAATCATCTTTCTAATTATGAAAACCAACCTTTAGATTTTTGCCGTAATAAGGATTTTTTTAGTGTGTAGTGTTTCTAGTTCAGTGACTGAGGCATTTTCCTAAACAATTACAAATTATAAATTTGGCTCAAGAAAAAGATGGTGCTGAAAACCAAAACCAAGACAATTATGTGACCTGTCATTGAGAAAATCACCAGTTACAATGCTCAATGATGCAGAGCAACTGAGCAATATAAGCAGCGATGTCCTTATCAGATTGTAAGTTTCACCTGTGAAATTGAAATCTCTAGACATTGATGGATAGGGCAGACATGAAATGCATCTTTGGCAAGGCTATGACTTCATCCTATGGCCTTTACTTATAGTATCTGATTTGCCTATCATATTAACAATTATCTTGCTCACAGAGTAAGCAGCGAACAGTCTGTTCAGGGGCTTGTCTCTTGTTTGCTTTAAGATAATGTGATAATCTTTCTAAATAAGAAGCTCTAATGCAAGCTGACTAACATCAGCTTACCCCCTGACTGCCATCTTAGATAGCACGCAGGCAGGCACATTCATTTAGATTCTGCAGTGACAATTATCTCAAGTCAGTAAAGTCACACTCAAGATCATTCTGTACTGTTCCTCAGAGGGGCTCCAGAAGTTCTGGTGCTTGTCATCATCAGTGTGCAAACTTTTTCACTGGGAGTTTGAGGGCATATTTATGAAGCACAGTTGCTGGTGTCTTGAGTGAACTAATGGACTTTAATTGCCCTAACCAACCTTATTTAGGGCTTCCCCTTGAACCTGCCACCAACAGGCACAGGAGCCCGATTTCAGCTTATCTCTGTGCCTTTAGTGCCAGCCTAAGCTATGCCATAGGAGTGCCTGTCCTGTGCTAAGCCACAATGTTGATCCTGATCCTGACCTGCCGACTGACCTCCTGGCTTGACCTTGAACCTGCCTCAACACTATGCCCCTGCCTGTTGATCACTGGACTATGTCTGACACAGGTTATGATTGTTGACCCTGACCTGCAGACTGACTTCCTAGTTTGAACTTGGACCCACCTCATCACCACAGACTTGCCCGATGATGTGGGTTCTTGATTGAGGCTGGTGCCATTTCTGGGGCTAAGATATGCAGTGAAGGACATGCAATACTGTAGTAACAAGCAGTTCATAGGTTAAGCCAGGAAATCAAGTCAGCAGGACAGGGTCTGGCCCAATAAGATACCTGAACATGTTCAGGCTTGCCTGCCATGATATGACAGTGACCTGGTGAAAGGACCTGAGCTTAAAAGAAGCTTCCAAGTGAAGAGAGGATGAGCCTTTCACCTTTCTTCCTTACATAGCTCCTTTAACAAAATTCGGATATAAAATGACAGTGTGGCAGAGAGTTGTTCTTGAATGCAGACAGCCAAACTCCTTGGAGAGGATAGGAGGCTGCAGAGGCAGTAGGTGCACTGGAGCCCTGTCAACAATAAACCCAACTGAACCAACCAGCACAGCATGATTGCATTAACCAACAAAATGAACAGTAATGACCAACAAGATCTGGAAAAAAAGACAGAGGAGTCAAATATAGCACGAATGATTTACAAGAAGAGCAAATAATATTCTGCATTGGATGCTCATACTATCCAGATCTGTGACATGACCTCTTTTGGGAGTATTTATCTATTTCTAATTAGAAAAAAAAATATGAAAAGCAGGGATTCTGTTTCTGGAAGTTTTTGAAATCTCAAAGTTTAGTTTCATTCTCCATTAGAATAAAACAAAGAAATCATTGTTTCAAAATAATGCCTTTGGAATGAAAACATGAAGTTTCTCCATATATTTCATCTTCATCTATCTTCTTATGTGCTCTTAAACACATGTTGTCAGAATGTCTCACAATTAAATCTTCATAGATTGAGGAGTATATTTCAAAAATATATCTACTGCAAGGAAAAAATCCAGTTTCTGTAGACTGACTTTCTTTTAGAAAGCCCTTACCAACAATAACACTGGATAATTACTTGTGTGTTTGTATATGTGTAATTTTAAAAATCTGTTACTATCTGTAAAGATAAGTTCAATTCAGTACAATCTTCCACATGGTATGAATAATTTCTACATCAAATAATTTCTACATCATGTACATCACTTCCCTATGAGTTATGATAGACATTTTTCATATATGCAGGTGGCCAGCTGTGATTGAAAACCTTCAAGTGAATACTCTGTTTTTCTAAATAAAATATTTCTGTGGTTTACTATTCCTATTTTTACAGGCATATTAGTTACATCTGTATTCCCCTGTAGTCTGAGTGTAGCTGGTGTGAATTCCTAACCACTGGATTTTATTACGACTTTTTTTTTTGGCAGAGTGAAGGAATTGCTTTCCTTATGTGAAGTGGTGGTCAAGTCACCTTTTAATCTTCTTTCAGATAAAATAAATAGATCAAGCTTCTTTAGTGCCTCAGTATAAAACCAACAAAAGTACCCTTGATTTTTCTGAGGAATTTATAATATAAATATATCATAATCATGATATAATGAACAGTTACAGCTGGTCATAAAGTTAGAGAACAGGGATAAAAAACGGGGTCAAGAAAGAAAAGAAGTAGCATCTAGGAAAAGCCTTATTTTAAAACATTTTATTTCTGAGTTTCTGATTTGGCTTCATAATTTTTTGAGGGTATTTTCATGTTGTGATAAAGTTCTGTGTCTTATCTCCCGTTAAATTTTTCTATTAATGAGGTTTGGGCAAAGGAAGAAATAGTGACATATAAAAAGGAAAAGGAAGTGAATTCAGTGGAAGGATTTGAAGATTGTTTGTTTCTTTTTCTTCACATATATTTTATAACTTTCACTACCATTTCTGAGATTGTGTACAATTCAGCATAACATTTTCTATAGCAAGAACACGTTATTCCAGATCATATCAGATTATCTAATACATCTGATGCCAGAAAGCACCCATGAGCAGTGACCAGCTCTAAATATTTTTAAAGAAAGTGGAAAAAAGTCCCCCCCTGGAGCGATGACTGGCACAAAACAGCCTCAAGGGAAGAGATGCATCTGTATGCCAAATCAAGGCCCCTCTCAGGAAGAGCTGAATTCCGAATATGCAATTTGAGGCATCCTCAAAAGATCATATTTCAGGACAATTGCTGAAAACTGACCCCACTCTGAGCAATGAATTTAAAACATCCAAAATAATTAATCAAACAGGAATGACTTGACCTCTTCTTTGAACCTGTAATTGTTTGAATATTTGAAATCTAGACATGTTTCTTAAATATCCATCCTCCTTATGCTTCTTAAAACACACCTCTAAAATGGCATTTAGTAGACTTGGCCTTCTAAAATCACAGCCAGCCATTAATTACAATTAAATAAACAATAGCACAGTTGACTTCACTGATTTATCACAAAAGTATTTTTCAGGACAGGATATAATGATAGATTAGTGCAAAAGGAGTTTTTGCGAGAAAATCAGATCAGAAAAACAAACACTAGAAGTCTGATTAAGTACCTTAATTTCCTAGTTGTATCCTTCAGCAGGATGAAAGCACTCACTATCTCACTGTGTCCTCTTATATTCTTGCCTGCCTAAATTACTTTCAGGTTTTTATATTATAGCAAAAAATAACTTTGATTTCATTCAGGTTAGTATTTGGTTTGCTTCTTAACTGATTTTTTAAATGCTCTTGGGATCTATTACATATCTGTGAGACAACCCACACAAAAGGTGATTTCACTTTTTTCCTTTGCTAAACTTTAAGAAAGGATTCAGTAAAACTGAATTTTTGGGATGATCAAAATCTTGACAAAGAAGAAGACTACCTTACTTGGGTTTTTTTTGAAAAACAGCATGATAAGTGTGTCCTTCTCATTTGGCTCAACAAATATTGAGTAGTTTGGGGTATATATGGGGCCTTTTTTTTACAATTAACTTAGACTTATATAAGACAATTGAAAATTTTCAGAAAGCAAGTCATTAGTTCTGGTAAATACATTTATGGTACTGAAATGAAAACCATCTTTAGAAGGTGCTTATACTAGAATACTACTAGAATACAAAGAGTATTCTACTAGAATACTCTTTGAGCACTGCACAAATATCCAGAGTGAACTGCTATTAGCCTCATTTTTATAGACAGTTAGGGCAATATGACAGCATAAAGAGCTGGAGTAATCTGCAAGAAGCCCATATTCTAGACAACTCCCTGAATTTGGTTTGTTATTAGCTAAATAATTTTTCCTTGACTGGTATTTTATTTTATTCCCTTTGACTGATTTTTCAGAGATGCATAGCCTTTTTCTTTCCATGAGATCAGAGATTTAATTTGGGATTTCTGAATTTGAACTTAAGACATCACACAGACGTTTGGAACCTAATTCATTTTATCCCAGCATGAATTCCGAAGTTCAGAGTAAGTCTTACTCTTACAGAACCTGAAATGAAAGCATTTGCTGATGAGGTTTTTCTGGGGTAATGTAATTTCAAACTCAGAAAGTAAGAAGAGTAAACCATGTGACTTAAGTCTTGTACTCATTAGTTTCTTTCTAATGTTAATTCTGTCAGTGGAAACAAGCTTTGCTCTTTTACCTGTATAAGCAGCTGTCGTTTGATAGTGGATGTATCTGATTTTTTTCAGAGGCATATTTAATAAAACAGGTTTACATATTTTCAAAAGGAAAAAAGCTATTATTTGGCCCCTCATTTTTTTTGTCTCCCTTACTGTTAGGTAGAAAAACCTATAAAAACAAATTTAAGCAAAGTTTATGTTGCTACTCTCTTTTTCTAGAGAACTGTGTGCATTGCATGTCATTGTCTCGATGTGAAGCTGAACTGTGTTTCATTTGCTTCTGGGACTGAAAAAGAAGCAAGTACTTCTATTGTGTTCATGATAATACTCTAAAGCTGGTTGTGAAATGATGAACCAAGGGAGTGTAGTCCAGTGAGTTGACTGGAAAATTGGACGGAGTATTTTCAGGTGGGAAATGATAAATCTTCTTTAACGGGTCATTTTGGCTTGTGAACATTAGTTAAATAGTAGGTGCAATAATCCACACCTTTCTATTCAAGGTGTGACTGTATTCCAGAAGACATGATATCTGAGGAGTCAGTTATTTTGAGCAGACCATGTATTCCAGGTCTGAGCAACACATATGGTACCACAAGTAGCTGCTTCAAGGGAGTCTGCTGGAGTGCCCTGTGCTAGCCTGTGGGTGTTAGGAAAGGCATAGTATTCCAACCACACCAGAGAAGTATCTGGCTTTGATTTTTACAGAAAAAGAAGGGCACTGTGGCATGGGATAGAGAAGTAACCTTTGAGTGAGCAGGTGCACTTCATAGTGGGAAAATCCATCTGGGGTCAGTCTGATGTGACATTAGAAATCAGGGTTCTCAGCATTTGAAGGAACAAAAGACTTATCTGCTATTTATATTCCCTTTATTCCATCTTAATAAACAAGGTATTCTATCACACCATTTCTTTCACTGCCTTTCTTACTGAGATTCAGAAAAAATGCTGCACTATCTCTCTCTCTCTCCCTCTTTTCCCCACCACCTCTACCCCTCCAGTGCAGAACAACGCTGAAGTTAGTAACATCCTGCTCCTTGATTATTAAAGGTTCTGAAAAGGCTTGTCAGGTGGTAATCAGTCAGTGAAAAAGAACTGGTAAGAAATCTTGAACCAGTCTGGAGCCTCAACTGAAGGAGATAGATGCTTGAGGGTAAGAAGGACAGCAGGAAGAAGCTGTGGCGAGTGTCGGAAAGCTAGTGCAGAGTTTAGGGAAAGGGACAGTAAGGGGAGTGCTCAGGTGAGAACAATTACAAGATTTCATGTGCATTGAGCATTAAATTTAATACTTTTTCTATGGAATAGTGTTACAACCTAGTAAATCTGATTTTTGCCATTACCACTACAGGTCTGTGGGGTTTCTGCTGACTGGCAGTGTAGGGTTCAGGGTTTCTCAGGGTTTGCCTTTGCCTGAGTAGGTAATACCTGGTTCAGCAGTCACCAGGTGCTAAGTGACTAGTGCCCAGCTAGTTGTGAGCTTCATTTCTGAGAATCTTGCATATGATAAAAGTCTGAAAAATGCATGTAGTCACTGTGTAACAAAAATAGCCCTACATGTTAACTCTGGCTGCAGGGAAGCCTCTGTGATTTTCTAACTTCAGTTGGGAACAAGTGAAAAGAAAGAATGCAAAACCAGACCATGTTAAGAAAATATTTCAAAGAGTTTCTCCTTCTAAAGTTTCACAGAGATGAATACACTGCTTTTGATGGTTATTGGATTGATCAAAGCCCTCTTTATGCAGGCTAAAATTTGTTGCTTTATACCTCTTAGATACTGCTTAAGGCTCTTAGGACATATAAGGAATAAGTGCCACACGAAACCTCTACTGGCTTTCTGGAAAAGGATAATTTTTAATAATAACATTGAAATATGTCCTTGCTGAGCTCAGTTCATCCTACTTGCATCCCTTCTTGTCACTGTATCCTTCAATCTCCTTCATGAAAGTGTCCTATGTCTCTAGCACTCATTTATGTTTTTTGCTTCAATGACCTTACTTGACAACTTACTCCAAGTGTTTACTGCTCTTTGAACAAAGTAGTTCTGCCTGAATTCAGGTGCAGTTAAGCGATAATAGTATTGCTGCTCTGTTTTATGAGGCAATAAGCTGGTTCAGCTGAGTAGTTTATCCCAACAAGGGAACCAGAATATTGCAAAGTAAAACACTCACATAGCTCTTTGGCTACAAAATATGTTGGTAACCAAACACTTTAAACAAGAAACAGCTTATTCAAGGCTACATCACAATTTACAAGTGCTTCCCTGTTGTACTTCTTAGGCAACCAGTCACCTCACAAATAGCATGTGTCACTAAGCTTTTTAGTTCAGCAGAACTGCCCAGTCTGCAGCGCTGCTTGGATCAGTGTTTCTGGATCCTCTTGATCCGCCTTATCATGGAAATAGGAAGCAGGAATCCTTTTCAGCCTTCGTTTCAGAAGCCAAGTGCACATATTTTTAACCCCAAACCACGTTAGGTATAAATGTCCTCATTGTATTTGAAGATAAGGGAAAAGTTACTTTGGGTTTAAATTTATATGATTTCACTGAAGAAAACTGTGTAACCTCTAACTCACCATGCTATACTCTAACATAACTTTTTCAAATCAAATTAGTGGTATCACTCTATCAGGATATTTGCAAACTTTAAATGGAAATTATAAAGCACTTAGTTATATCTGAATTCATTTATTTTTTAATGTCACTTTTTAACTTAACAAGAAGTTTCAGATCACCTTTGTCTTACTAGAACCAGTAAAGATTTCACCCAATATTCCCAGAAACCAATAATTATAAAAATAATAATTTTGGTTTGGTTTTGCTCAGAAGGCAATTCTGATAAACCTAGTAAACACCAGTGAGTATTTTATTAAAGTGTCAGGAAATAAAAATCAATGAAGGAGATAACTGCTCACATGTCCACTCTCTGTCATTTTTATTTAAACCCCCAATTAATTTAATGATTATAATATTGATTGCTAACTTTTGAAATGTCATATTAGCCATTTCAGTTCACACAGAGTATTTAATCAGAAAAGAATTTAACTGTTGCAAAAAGCAACAGAGAATAAATTGAAGGATGAATTGTCTGTTCCAGAATTTTGTGACATTTCATTATAAAATCCATACTTTGACTTAACTAAGCTGGAAACAAGGTTTATTACAAATCCAAAATCTAACCTAGAATTTTTAACTGACCCTGGAATAACAAGTTTTCATTCTGAAGCCATGTAAAACACTGACTTTTGGAAGACCTGCAGAGTTTATTCATTTGGGCACCATGCTGTTCAGCTGTTTGAGCAGTTTTCTGAGCTTCACCTCTAAAACTGCAGTGAGAATGGGTGATGTAGACTGAATGGTTTCATTTAAAAATTAAGATCAGTAGTCACAGCGCATATTTATTTCTGTTGGAGAGGTAGATACAGAAAAACCTAAGGAATTAAGTGGAATTAGATTTTTAAAAAGTGCAATAGCCCATTGTGACTTCATTGCTTTGCTTACAGGACGTAAGGTTGAATTTGTTCTGACTGAGGACCCTGTAGGTCCTCTGTACTCATTTGAAGTGTGGGAAAACTCCAAAGAAAAGGTGTCAAGCAAGATTCATCATGTCCCAAACCATGTGTGAGAGAAAGGGACACCACCTTTTTGTATCCAGAAATTAGAAACCTTTTTTTAAGATATGAACTTTGTCATGATTGTATCATGTCCAAGAACCTGAATGAGTCCTGTTTATTGCATCATAACTATGAACTGTACCGAAGTATGAAAGGAAGTTCTACTCAGTTCTGACTGATGTCAATGGAAAACTATTAAAAATGTTTCCTCTTTATAACTCCAACCAGCACCTTTGCTGATCCAAGTCCCAAAGATTATTTTCAGATCTAGTATTGTTGCAACATGTTGACTTCTTCGTTGAAGTCCAAAAGGGGCTAAGTGATCAGGGCTATTGAAAGACTGGACTTTATTCTGCAGTGCCTAGAACAGTTATACAGATAAATTTCCTAGTGCTAATTGAAAGTCATATTACCATTTTAAAGACAGAGAAAGACTGAAGACAAGCTTATGGTCAAAAAGACAAACCTGAGCAAATTTAAATTTTGTTACTGTTACTCTTTTACAGTAACACAAACTATGTCCAGATATTGCTCTAATCTGGTGAGAAAACACATAGAAACCTTAAGTGCTCACAAGGTCAATAGTGGCTGGATAAGTTTGACTTTTCAATCATTGTGTACAATTTCTACTTAGGGTCTTACATGAAGGTTAAGGTGACTGGGAGTAGTCAACATGGGTTTACAGAGAGAAATCCTGCCTGACCAACTTGATAGTCTTGCACAATGAGCTGATTTGTGGAGGAGGGGTGAGCAGGAGATTTTTTTTGCCTTGAATTTGATAATGCATTTGACACTGTATACCACACCATTCACACAGACAAACTAAAGTACAGGGTACGTAAAAAATTTAGGTTGCCAGAGAAATTATTTAATACCAGTCAGAAAGAATCTGTAATAAAAAGTAGAGCTAGGGATCCATATAGCATCCAGTTTAACACAGGCACTAATGACGTGGATGATAGGACAAAACACACACCCAGGAAGTTCGCTGAGGATACAAAACTGGGAGGGAGGAGTGGCTGACATAAGAGGGTGTTGTGCTGCCTTGCAGAAAGACCTCCATAAGCTAGAGCACTGGGCTGACAGAAATCTCCTTAAGTTCAATAAAGAAATGCAGAATGCTACATTTGGGAAGGAGAAATAAGCAAATGCACCTGTGCATGCTGGGATCTGACCAGTTGGGAAGTAGCTTGGCAGAGAAGGACCTGCAGGTTACATTACATTTGTTGTACCCGCGGTACAACAAATTGAACACGAGCCAGCAATGCATTCTTGTCACAAAGAGAAACAGCAACACCCTGAGCTGTATCACCAGCAGTTTGAAGGAGGTGATCGCTTTTTTTCTACTCAGCACTGGAGGGGTCAGATATGGAGTGCTGGGTGCAGTTCTGGATGTCTATAATGAACTTGACTGGGTGATCATTGTATATCCAGGAGTTAGTGAACCACATAACAGTTACGCTGAGTATGACTGGGCCTGTGCTGAGCCACAAGTCCCATGAGGTCTTCAGACCTGTTAATTTTTTCCCACCATCCAGGTAATGAGTGAATATATTGAATAGTATTGTCTTCAGCACAGCGTTGTGCTGCACAAAACCCTTGTTTGCAGGACAAACTTCTCCAGCTCTTTGTAAAAGACGATCTTCCAGCCAGCTCCTGCCTGGTACCAGCAATTATGCCACTTGTGTGTACTTGCCTTTATCTAGGAGAAGAGGAAGAAGATGCCACACGAACATCTTTTTTCTGTTTGACGCTGAAAACGAAGAATAGATTTATTTTCTTGTAAGAAAAAATCTATAATAGCTTAAGTGACCAAGATGGGAGAAACACTTCTATCTGCACAGTATACTGTGTGAGGATAAGAGGTCCCCAGATTTGATGGTACACCTTTTGGTGTTCCAGCATCTGAAGGTACATGGGAGTATCTGAACTATTCTATCCTTATAGTGTTAGCACTTTAAAAGATGTTTGAAAGAGTGTCAGTGCCTTTTTTTACTGGAGTCATGAGGGACAGCATCTCCTGGTGCAAAACAACTTCCCAGTGTAAGAAGGATATGAGTATACTGAAGTGAGCCTAGTGAAGGGTTGCAAAGATGATTAAGTACTTGGGGCATCTCTCCTACAAGGAGACTGAGACAGATGGGACTGTTTAGCCTTGAAGATCTTACCAATGTGTATGAATACCCTGTCAGAGGGACTAAAGAGGAAACCAGTATCTTCTCAGTTTTGTCCTGTCACAGGACAAGAGGCAATGGGCACAAATTGAAGTACAAGTGTTTGCATTTAAGCATGAGGAAAATCTTAGTTAGAGGGTGGTTGAGCACAGGAACAGGTTGACAAGAGGTGTTGGTGTCTCTATCCTTGGAGGCAGTCAAAACCTTGTTAAATATCCTTCCAATCAATCTGCTGTATCTGACCCTGCTTTGACCAGCAAGTTACACTGCTGAATCTCCAGAGATCCCTTCCAGCCTCAGATTCTGTGAAGCAAAGATTTCGAGGACATATTCATTTTTCAAGTGCCTCTAAAGCATACAGTTAATCTGTATCTGTCTTCATAATGGCAAATATCTATTTTATATGTTGAGGTTAACATTTCCTTTTTTATTTATGAGTCAACCACATTGATACTTTCTACTTTCCTCATTTTAATTTCACTACCCCATTTTTAGAGATATGTCAACAAGTAAGACATACCTTTTATCACTCGATCTGCAGCTTCAATAATATCAGGTTTATTTACTTACCTCTTTACATATGACAAACACTCAGTAAAGGTACATATTGTGCCACTAAGTGATAAGAAATTTAAAATATTTACTTCTGTGTAATGAAAATCTCTTTTATGAAGTGCTTACTAAAGCCGTTACAACTTCTTTCCAGATATTGTTGCTTGTTTCTAAGAAGAAAAATATTTATCTGATATTAGAATTTTTGGGAATTCTGTACACTCAAAGCAATACTTTTTCTTTTAAAAATGAACTTAAAAACATTCCTGGAGATGTCAAAAATGTTCTTCAAACACATAAAAGGAGACCAAAATGGAAAATAAGAATTAAAGGATTTTTTGATTCAAAGCGTTGTAAAGTAACAAATCCTTATGGAAGCAGTGACCATCACCAAAAAAAAAAAAAAGCAACTTGACATGGGTTATATGTTAAGGCTAGTGAGGAAAGTTCTGATGCAAATATTCAAAAATTTCAGTTGAGGGAGGAGAGAGGTCTCTCTTTAAACGTGACATTTAGAGCAAAACTGCCAAAAACACTTCTGCCATGCAACTGATTGTTGCTTGGAACTCAAAATGGGAAGTCATAGGAATGAAAGAGTGAACTAACAGGTTTATGAAAGACCTTGAAAAAATTGTTTTTGAGCTTTTCCGAAAAGCTTAGTTACCATTTTTTCTGAGGAATAAGAATACTATGAATAATTTCCAAGGATAAAGTATTTTTTGTTGAAGAATTTTCAATCTAGAAATTGTTTGATCACACTCAGTTCTGCCAAGGGAAATATACAAAAAAGTAATGGGTAAAATTTAATGTAAGTTATTATTTGAATGCATTTCAGTCTTAGAAAAAGTTCGGTAAGGCAAAGCAGTTCATTCATGAAGAACTAACAGTAACAGTTCACAGACAAGATAATATAATACTACTTTCTCTCTGATTGTTTCCATCATTGCTGATTAATGTGTATGGGTGCTTTTATGTTTATATACTTCATTTATCTAAGGTTAATGCAGGATCAGTCATACCTATCTAGTAAGCAATTTCATTAGTATTTTAATCCTAATACAAAACTTAGCAAGCTCAGAAATAATTATGAAAATGTGTTAAATATACTTCATTTCCTTCCATTTCTTCACTTAGCTGTTTTGTTGGAGCATTTCCACCCTCTCCCATATTGCTGTGAGTCCTCCTGGCAGACTATCAGATACATCAGTAGAACCAGAGTTCAAGCTACTCCACCATTTACTTGCCCAAATTGTTTCTTCATCACTATCACTTTTATGAATACAAAGGAACTGTTGAAAAAGTAGCCCTTGGAGAAAAGGACCTTTCAAGAGCCTCATTTAACAATAGCTGGTAATTTTCCCCAATTAGGTAGCCATCACAGACCTCTTGTAGGTGCTTCTGGTATGCAGAAGCTAGAAAGGAGAAGATGCTTTGTGCTGAAAGTTAACCTGGGTGGGTGTGATGCACGGCTGTGTGTCTGAAAGTACTCAGACCACCAACAATTTGAATTCTTTGACTTTTCTGAAGACAGACAGAAAATGAAGTATTTGGAGCTGTTCAGAAGTCTAAGGTTGTTCCAATTTATTGAAATTGTTGATTCATGTATTTTAAAGTTAATCTTAATGAAATTAATTTTTGCATCATATCAAAACAGTAGTAGTTTGTTACTCAAGCTCATTACTTGAATTCAGTAGTCATAATTCCTAGATAAGCAAAGCTGTGTTGTGATGCAGGATGGAATTTTTTGACTGCATGCCAAAATAGGAGAACCCTATCAGCATAGAACAAGAGGTACCTTTAATGCAGTAATCTAGTAATAACTCCCTATTTCACTTTAAAAGCGTAACGATATGCCCCAATATATGTATAATATATCCCCAACATGTGGTATCCACAACATGTGGGTAAACCCACAACATATTTGAACTCTGGGTTGACAAAACATTCTTACTTAGTATGACATAGTATTTCTGTGGGTCTTTCTGTGTGGTTTCCTTTGAGGATCCTGCACTGTCCCAAATATGTTAATAGAACATGTCATGGGAACAGACCTCCAATTTTGAGTAAATTGAAAATGATTGGAGTGTTTAGTAAGTGAGCACCTCCTTGAAATTAGTTTGTCATCTGTCTCCCTATGATTCAATTCCAAACAAGTTGCTTTTCCCCAGTGGCATTCTTGGCTCTGTAATAAAGATTGTGGGATCAGGTGGATAGCCTCTTTTATTTTGTAATGTTCTTAAATATTTAAAAGATACTTATTGCATAATTTAAAACTTCTCAGGAAACTTTTATGCCATTGTGGTCTTGAGAAAGTATAAAGGCTGTAGATTCTGTTTTTAATGGTCAGACCTGTATGCAGTGTTGCAGAATTTCACTCTAGTTGTCTATTTCTTCATTATCTTTTCTATTATGAGAATATCAGTTGAGTTCAAGAAAGTAATTAACAGCTGAACTAAATTATACCATATGCATTAGAATTAATATGCTAATATCTACATAGGTGTGTTAATTCATGTGCAGTAAGACTTCATATGACTTGCATGATATTTGAAGACTTCTTTTTAGTGGAAATAACAAACTTTTAATATGAACAGCAAATATAAGGGATTTTGGAACTCAAATTAATTCTAATGTGTTTGAAAATATTTCAAATTCTTGTTAGTGTTAGATTGACCTTGATTTCATGAGGAAATTAAGCTTATGCAAACACAAGGATTATATTTGCATGTTTTAACTGCTTTAAATATTTATCTCAATTATTATATTTTCTACCACTCTTGTGAAATCCAGCACCTGAATAAAGGAGAAAATCTCTGAAAGATTTCACTGAAAGGATGGTTTGCACTCACCTCTTGTTAGATATGTGGGATTCCGCTCCTTGAATGATGATTCTCTTCTTTATCAGTTTCTGTAGTAAAGGTTTCTCATATGTAATTTTCATATGTAATTTGATTTCATATGTAATTTTCATATGTTTTCCATATGTAATTTTCAGTTTTTCATATGTAATTTGACTAAAACTTCATTAAATCAAAAAATACAAATAAATTTAAAAGTTTTTCATGCTACATTGATTTTTTTATTCTGTGCTTCACAGAAGTTGTTTTCAAATATGTTTATTACAGTTATCAATACCTTTCTGCAGGATACTAAAATCAAAATCAAGTTGTGCTCTTTTTTTTTTTTTGCTTCATACTTCAAAATAACATTGACTATTGCCCACTTATTAACTTCATAATATATATCTCTTTTTCATTGCTTTTATATAGCTCACTATATCTTTTTGATCCTTTCTGAAGCCTTCTTACCACTCTGACTTCTCTGCCTGAGAGCTGATAACTAGTGGTAGAAAAATAATTAAATAGTATCTTGGTCAGAATTTCTTTCACCTAGTAATTTCAATTTGCCAAAATACCTACATCTTGCTGTCCACTTAGGATGAAGCACCAACTGATTATGTGATGGGGTAGGACTTTGGACCCTCTGCCTTGCATACAACTGTGTTGGTACTCTATGCCACTCATGTACTTGCATTACGTTTGCAAAGCACTCTACCAGTGTATGCACCATTTTTTCCTGAGATGGTTTGCCCTCTTATTTTGATTCTTTTCCTGCTTTGACAGGCCCGTTTCTTTGGGCCTCATTACAGCATGTGTTAGTTTAAATTATGCTGGCTGCCTGAACTCCCTGCCGATACAGTAATCGGACACAGATTCCTCCTGTTAGACTGCAAAATGGCTTTGTGTTCCTGCTGAGCAATCATTTCTTACTGACTTTTTTTTCAAATTTTTTTTCGCGTGTGTGTGCGTGTAGCTCTGTGTCTATAGCAGTATATACCAACTTCCCTCCTACATTTTTATTAGATAGTTACTGTCACTGAACTAATTCTCCATTGCACTCCTACACATACATCACATTTAGTAGAGAAGCAGCCAGATTCCCAGTTTGTACAAACTGGTGTAACTTGAAACCCAGGAGCCCTGGTTCAGTTGACAGCACTTTCAGGCCTGAGTGCCTGCCCAGAGCACTTCTCAGAGGCCTTGCCTTTTTCCTATTGACCCACAGGGAAGTGGAACCAGGTCAGCTGAGTTAGGAGCACTTGCTGGCAGCAAGGTAACAGATGTGACACTCAAGGGCTGGCCATCACATACAAAAACGTAGCTTGTTGAAACCCTTCCGATGCAGTGAAGGATAAAACAGTCCAGTGGATGTGCTTTGACTAACTTACACATGGTGTTATAAACAACCATCCCGAATAAAAAAATCCCTAGAATTAGGTATCATGGTCATCAGGAAAGGGAATAGGTATTTATATATTCTTGAAAGAAATGAATCCTTTAATATTTCCATTCCTAAATATGAAGTGAAAGATTCATATCAGAAAGTCAGATTTAATCAGGTGAAAATTCTTATTTAATTTGCATATATAATTTCATAACATAAAAAAAGGAGGAGATCCCTCTTTTGGGGACACTAGCCCCCTTTAAGTCTATAGAAATAGAGAAAGTAGGCACATGGTATTTTTAAAAAAATTTGAATCTTTATAGGCATCCAGGCATGTCATAGACTTTGAGATATGTACTAGTCAAATTTTGGAATTTCCACTTGAATTTTAGTTCTAAGCTAAACTTAGTACCTGACCAACTGTACACATTCCTGGCACTTAGTTTTGGCCATTTAAATGAAAGAAAGAGAAGATGAGATTCTTTCCCCCTTTTGAATAGTACCAGAGCTGTATTTCCAAGCAGGCGTGGGCACTTAAACCTTAGAGGGTGAAGTTTACAGGCAGGAATTAGAAAAAATAAAAAAAAAAAAAAAGCACAACCTTTTCCCACTCTTTCTATGTAAACTTAAATTCTGGCACTCCTCAATTTATTTCATGACTACAAAGGGAATAATAGTGCCAATTAAATTTCTTAAAACATTTTGAGGTCCCAAAATCTAAGAAAAAGTAAGGCTATTGTATGAGTTTTGCTCTAATGATTTAACATAAAAATCAATAGATCTGTATAAATAAGTCAAAGAAACCTTATTTATTATTACATCTATTTTAAGAGAAACTAAGCATAATTTGTATGATTAAAAATTGTTTGCTTTTGAATCCTCTTTGAAAGTTATGTATACTTTAATTTTTAAATAATTTCATAAGGTTTTGAAAGAAAATAGTTATTAAGCTTTGGTCAGCTTCTTAAAAGCAATGTTTGGTCAGCTTCCTAAAATGAAGCTGCCTTTTAAAGCATAAAATTATATGTCAACTTTACATGTCTTTCAGTTGCAGCAATAGCAGTCCTCATGTCAGTTTTAATAGTAGCTTTAAAATTCCTGTCTGATTGTGGGGTTTTTTTCTTCATTTCTTTGAGGTTCCGCTCAAAGTAGGCACCACCTGCAATCACACTGCAGCTGCAAAATTCCACATTACAGATAGCATTGCATTAGACTACTGGAGAAAAACCTATAAAATTCTATTTACAAAAGAATTAACCCTACTTAGATTTACTATTGATGTCCATGAAAATCTTTTTAAAGATAAAAAATTTTACCTACAAGCTCTAAATTGCATCAGTACATTGTGATAGGCAATAAATATCATCTTTGGATGCCTCTACGAGTTTAGTTTATTGTTGGATATAGGGCCTGTATATTAATGTATATGGGGAAGTAATTTATTAGGAACAAAGACAAATGTAAATATCTGTAATTATACAGCACATAAGAATAAAGACTCCAGAAATTCTAATCTCAGTTAGTGGTGAGGACCCAAGATACTGTTTCTGATTTCTGATCCATTGGCCTTTTGCAGCGTATGGACTTGGACCTAGCTTTTAACTTCAGGTTGTATCTAGTATGGACCTGACTTATTTCAAAGCTTTCAACTTCTATGTGTTTTCTATCTCAAGAGTTTCAGAAAAGCTAGATTTACCTGTATCTTGCTTCAAGCAGTCTTGATAGAAAGTCAGAAAAGGATTTTAGCAAAAATGTGTCTCAGATGCCACTTGGAGTTGCATCTTGATGGTAACAGTCTAATTTTTTTTCTCTTAACTGCCTTTTTCTCTCTTGAGCTTTTAGTTATATGGAATCTATCTCAGAAGTCCATTCACATGCAACTCAGACTAAGTCTTCCACTGACTTTCCAACAAGACAGCTGAATCAGGGGTAATGTACAACTCCCAATTCAACATTTATCTAAAATTAAATGAGCGAAGAAGAAAATCCTCTTATTGCTGAGCCTAGGAGAGGTAGGGCTAAGCCTGGCTGAAAAGAAGGGGAAGGAAGATAAGAAAGGTAGGGAGAGACTGGCAAGAAAACACACAGAAGGCCTGGAGAAGAATGATAAAGAGAATTTTACTGAGCATGATGAATTTTTTTTCTGTTCAAATCTTACATTCTGATAGATCACTAGGTGCTGTATCAAAGCCTTCATTGATATATTGGTGATGTGAGTCATCCAACACAAAAGAGCCTGACCCAGGCAGTTATGCTGGGTTAGTGCTTAGTAATGAAAGCTAATCAGTTGAAATAGGAGATTTCCCACTTCAATTTTATACTACAGTGCCTCTGTATTCTTTATGCATCTGTATATGCAAAAGTGAAGTTGTTATCAGCTGCACGAGTTGCATTTTCTGTGATGCTCAAATCTCTAATTATATTTTTTTTTACTGCTTTTTAAGATATGTAAAGCAACCAGGCAGAATGGTGCTAAACTTCCTGTCTGAAATTGGTCAAATTTCTACTTCACTGCACTTCAGGGTATCTCATATTTGTTATCCATGTAAGAGGGAGACAGTCAGAGACACACAACATAATCCTTACAGGAATATAGCAAAGTTACATCACTTAATGTCTGTTGAACACTGCATATCCTAAGATGAATGTTTTCAGTATTGTTATCACAGCCAACCGGGTGAGAAGTTACTGAGGATGGTCACATTGCCATGGAGTAACACTAGGCTGCCATGAGCTTCTGGAGGTCGAAAGCACCTAATCCAAGCAAGTCCCACTTAGGTGTGGTAGCTCAGGGCTTCAAGAAAGGATGTTGGAAAACCTCTCTGGGCAAACTGCCCCTGCATTTCATCATCCTTACAATGGAAAATTTTTCTTTAGCATGACCATTTTTTTAGCGTGGGAAAGTACTGACTGCTAATTTTGAGACATCTGGTTTCAGGGAAATTGTTGCAAACCACCAGAAAGTCTGCTTTTCATTTAATTTTCTCTAGCTTTATCCATCTGTTGGATTCAGAGTTGTCTGCTGAGAGATAGGTGACAGGTCCAGGCTGATATTCCTGAAGAAGGAAGAAGTTGCCTGCACGCACTATGTAGCCTTTGTTCTCAAAGCAGTGTGCACTTTATCATACAACAAGCTCTACTGCATCAAATAAATTACCTGCACTTCTTCCTTTGACCCTGGTTTCTTCTCTGGTAAGAAATTGACTACAACTTGGATTTCTTTCATAAGCAGCATCTCTAAGTAGCCCTGCTTTCCATCTGAGCTAATCAAGGTGTGTTCATTCATTCCTTTAGAAGTTATGTACTAAGCAAGTTCAAAACGTAAAATTATGTTTTCTCTCCCTTGGGTGGTTTAGTGCTTCCAACTCTCATCTTATGAGAATAACACTCTTGCATAGATTTGCATTTTAGGAGTCCTGGGTAAAAAAAAGTAACTGAGAAAGGGCTGTCTTGCCCCTGTGAGTCCTCCTTTGTTGTATCTGTAGCTGTGGTCACAAAGGAACATTTAGAGCTGAATGATAATACACAATACTATTATAGTAGAATATGCCACTATTATTAATATCTTTTTCTCTAATTTGACTGGTTAACACAGGGCTGGATTTTACAGAAACAAAATAAGCTTTCTGTGTACTTTTTTACAGCGAGGACCAAAAGTCTCATTATAACGTTGCGTTGGGATATGAGCTTCTGTGGGGAGTGACGGATTACGTGTTACTACTTCCTGAACATCCCTGCAGGGCAGCAATTTTGCAGTATTTGCAAGATAGTATAGAAATTCAGTCAGAAGCCTCTGGTTTTGAAAATGAACTCCATAATATATATGCTCTCTAGCTCTGGAAGTAAACATAGACATATACTACTACTATTGTCTGGGGGCTCTGTCTTGCAACTGCAACTTGCATAATCAATCTTAAAAATGTACATAGTAAATTAGCAGTCAATAAGTTTATCTAAGAAACTGGATAATTAGCTTGAAAAGGATGTGCTTGGTGTAAAGATATAAAGGAGAGAAGTCAAATCAGGTCATGATTTTAACTTTATTCTTTACCTTGTATTCTATTTCTTTATATATATGCTTTTCCTAAAAATATTTAAGTTTCTCTCTGTATAGTAAAAGCACAGACATTCTTCCCAAGTCTTTAATCATCAAATCACATAATACGTTGTGTTGGAAGGCACCTTCAAAGATCATTTGGTCCAATACCCTGCCATGAACAGGGACATCTTTCACAAGATCATGCTGCTCAACCTGGTCTTGAATCCTTCCAGGGGTGGAGCATCCACAGTTTCTCTGAACAACCTGCTTCAGTGTCCCATCATCTCATCACAACATATTTCTTCCTTATGTCCAATCTAAATCTACCTTCTTTCAGTTTAAAACCATTGCTCCTGGTTCTGTCACTCAGAGGCCTTGGCAAAACAATTTTTCCATTGAAAGAGAGCCCCCTTTAAGTTTCAGGCTGAAATTATGTTTGTATATAGCGCTCCAACAACTGGAGCCCATCTGACACTTGATTCTTGAAGTGGTACAATGTGTTGAGAGTCTATTTTGATCGCTATCAATCACACACCATGTCGGTGCCAGGGGGAGGCATGTTTCCATATCTTGTTAATCAGGTGTCAGAAGAGAGCATATTTCTTTGTCCTCCACATTCTCTTTATTTTGTTTCTAGATTAAGCTGTTTGAAATATACGTTCATCAATTACTCTTGTATGAATGAGGATTTAGCTGTACGGGTCATTCAGCGTCCTTAGAAGTGGACAGTTTATCCCAAGAAATAATTTGTTCATGAAAATGTTTCCTGAAGTCATTTTGGAAGCTTCCTATCTTGCCACTTTTCAAAGGTTTTGACCTTAAGGTGCCTCTTACACTTCTTATCTGTTAGCCTTTCTATCCATACAACAGTAGTAAAAATATAGCTGTTATGAAAAGGTGCCTTTGGATCTTGACATCCAGTATGGAAAATGTTTGTGGAAAAGTTGCTTCATTCAGGACAGATAGCCATGTGTCTTCCTATAGAAGAGTTTGTTAAAGGCTTTTGTCTATCTGAACTACCATCTAAACTTTGTTATTCAACTTGTGCAGTATAGCAGTGCAGTATTCAAAATTAATTTATAGTGTCCTCTAAATTATGTAGGAGATGGGGAAAGATAGTGTTTGCTTGAAGCTACTGTTGGAATACTATGTCTTAATTTATGATAGTCTTTGTAGTAGTGTGCCACAGTTTGTTTCCTTTTGGAAAGCCTACAGAGTATGCTACTGGTTTTGTAGCTTGTAGCAAGAAGATCCATTTTTCCCCAAACCTCTGGAGAAAACTCTGGATTTTGATTCTCTCACTTTGTCACTTGGCCTGCATTTTCCCACTTGCATCACAATTATTTCCTAGCTTGCAATCAGCCTTGACCACAATGTTTAATGTAAGGTGTGTGTGCTGTCTAGAAGACTTCAGTCCAAAAATAGCTCAATATAGCCTTGGCAGAACTCCCTGTTTACAATAAGGCTTTATTCTGGTTGACCGCTCTTACATATTAAAGATGTTGTATGCTTACCTCTTTCTAGCTTGCTGGGAAACAGCTGGGTGTTTTTCATTCTGCATTGGTCTTTCTGACTGTACCAACAATATAAAAGCCAGGAGGAACCCTCACTGGTTTTTGTCCTTTCTGCTTCTCTCTTGGAGTCTTTCTATCCTTCTCTACAAACCAGCGCATAAAAGACTTAGTTTAAGATTTCTTTGTACTTCAGTTAAATGTAGTTCTTCATATATTTGTTCAGTTGTTATACTTTAATACTGCAAAGTGACTTTGGAGAAGAAGTCAGCACGTGGATACTGATCCTTTTTTATTTGTATTTAAGGGGATCACTTTCTACTCAGTTTCTTGTCCATGAACATGTTCATCCTATTTTCTATACAGAGCAACAACCCTAAATTGTTCTTTTGTGCTGGTTTTGTATCGGTTTCATTGCCCAGAATGTGTTTGAGGCAAGAGTATTTGTTTGTTGATGAGTGTTAGGTGAAACAATTAATCATTGAGTGAATATGTCACTATTTACAACATATTTATGGCTGTTCTGTTTAGGTTTATATTTAATTTTGCTTATTTGTCTGTTGCTTACAAAAAAATTCTAACGCAACCTCTACCATCCCATGTCAAGGTTTGTACAGCGAACATTGCTATGGCTAAGAAGTCCTTTTGGGCCACTAAATCTACCTGTTGGCATATAAACAGAGTGCAGTAGCTGCCTACTGTAACAATCATTGCTGCCTGCCTTTGGCATCCTAACTGCACTGTTTCTGCTTTAGTCAAGTCAGAAAATACTTTTTCTGCTGCAGATTTTTGGCAGTGAGAATTGTTTAAACAGTTTGGGCTTATGCAGATAAACTGTTTCAAGGGCTATCATGCAACTTTTCCAACTGATGGTCTCTGCAGTTTTGCAATGATGTGAAGTTTGTCTTGGTTTTGTTCTCTCCAGTGTATATTATTGCTCTTGTTTTGGCTTTTTTTTTTCAGTTTAAATGGTTAGATTATTTTGTACTTTTTCCGGTGTCATACGCTGAAATTCATCATGGTCTTAACAAAAAATTTTTTTAGTCTTTTACTAGCTTTACATGGAGACACTACACATGATTGGTCTGAGCAAGTTTGCTTACTTTTGATTGTGTGTTTGTTTTATGAATCTTTCCTTCAGATTGAGTGAATTGGGGATTCCACAAGGATCTCTTCCTACTGTAAGTATAACCAGTATGAACTGAAATCTCTGACTTTATAGCTGTCTTTGGACCTTCATTATTTTAATGGTTATTTATTTTGATTCTGTTCATGTTATGATCATACCATTATAAAATGGCAATTTTACTTTGTAATATTACAATCCCATTTCCCTCTCTTGCACATTGTGAGGAAGTCTTTAACCTTGTCTACGCTAGAGAGGTTCTACTGCGCCGTCAGCAAACACCCTTAGTGTAGACATGGAGCATGCTGACACAAGATCTTTTACTTGTTTAATAACACCAGGTCCCTGAGTAACAACAAAAAGCATCTTCTGCTGGCACTACTGCATCCACACCAAGGTTTTGCTGGCACAATGAAATCACCTGAGGGGGAGTGTTTTGCTCACACCATGAGCCAACGTGGGCAGGCCCAACTCCCTATTGTTGACATGGCCTTTATTGTTGCCCAGGTGTCTCTCTGCGTTCTGCTTCTTTGTGTTTGCATCTGGTGACAAATTGAATATTAGTTACCTGTTTTACTCTGCATCACTGTCTTACATAAACTTAGCAATTTATTGATTTCTTACCCCCAAAAATTTCAAAATGCTGAGAAATCTTTTTGAACAGAGTAAGGATAACAGCTGTAATCTCACAAATCTATTTTCTATGACAAATGTGGAGTTTTCTTTCTGAAATATCTGGTTTTCAAATTCATTCATGGCTTCAAAACAGTATAAATCTTTTAAAAAATATTTCCAATTATGAAACATTATCCTTAAAAGTGTTCTAAAAAAACCATTTTGATAGCTACTTATCTTTTCTCAAATGTCAAAAATGAAAAAGATACCTTTCTTTAAAAAGTTTTTTTAACCAAAAATTTTTTTGTCATTCCTTTCTCAAACTCCCCTGTAGTTATGCATGTGTAAAATCTCACCTGCGTGAGATATTCTTTTAATGAGTACATGTTTGTTTCTAATGGATATGGGTTCACAGAAGGTGTTTGTTCACAAGACTATGTTTTTTTTCCTTGCAGATCCTCTGTGTCTTTTCAGCCATGATTTTTCTTTATATTTGTGCATTTAATTTTGTATTCATCTTGATGAAATTTTCCTTTATTTTCAATTTACATTAGCAAATTATCTGAGTTGTGCTCTTGCTTTAGAGGTGAGATTGTTCAGCAAGTTTACTCAAAGAACTGCTGTGTATTCTCTAAGTACCCTCCCTCTAGTTCATAAAATGGCTTTATTAGAAATTATTCAATCCTATGCAGGTTTAGTAATTCCAGGAATTGCACAGCTTTCTGTCCAATTCACTGGACACTGTTGCACTGTTTCTTCAAATTCTCAGTTAATGCTGTGAAAAGACTCCCTTCTTAGATGATGCTTTCTACGAGTTCCAAACACACTTGGATCCTGCAGGACATTTGACAGAGAGCAATGTAGTGCTTATATATTCTGATGCGATTTGAATGTGTCTGTGTCAGCTTCAGCCTCTGTGCCACCTGCTTTGCTTTTCTTTTAAGACAGCTTTCTTGCAATTTTGTGGTTTCCCTGTTGTCACCTAGTTGTTAAATACATCCTGTCATGCACATCTCTCTGGGGACAGAAAACTGGTAAGTTGCCATGATCTTTACAAAATTAGTTCAAGGCTTTTCTGCAGTGCAGGCAAGAAAGGAGGGCCAAGGACAGGCTGCTCCTGCCACAGGTGGGGGTAAGGGAAGGAGAAAGGACACAGCCGGGATGGAAAGCTGTAGGGAAAGCCCTACAAAGCCAGATTTTGCCCCTTTTTCTACCAGTGCGNACAGGACAGACATGAACCTCTGTGTCTGTGAGTGCATTCTGTCCTTTGTGAAGCAGAAATCACAGAGTTTCTGGCTGTCTTTACAGGACACAGCATCCCTAACAGGGAGGTTTATGTGGTTGAGCTGCTGTACAGTGAGCAGCAACAGGCTGTGTGATGATGCAAAAAATGAGCACACATTCATGTGGGGACCTGTGGAATTAGTAGGAATTTGAAATTTTGACCCCAGAGAAATAGATTTGCTATCAGTCTTGACCAAAAATTTCCTTCCTTCTAAATATTTGAGAAACTGTGAAACAAGGCAGTATTTCTATCTTTCTCCATAATTGAAAACATCTTTATTGTCAGAACATTCCTGAAAATTAAAAATATTATCTCTTAGAGAAGATTGTGGAGACAGAATGAATAGAGGCTTTCAAACAGTCTTGGTAGCCAGAGACTCATGAAAAGTCAGCAAGATATACCCTAAGGGGGCATGCATTATATTAGAAGTTCGCATCTCATCTCCTAAGACTTAAAGACTACAGGACAGAATATCCAGCTATGCCTCCTTTCATACTAGGAGCCTTTTAATATTTGTTTCAGTGAGTGTATCTGTTGAATGTCTATCCCTTTATAAAAATTAGGAAGTCAGACAAGATCTTAAAATACAGGATGAATTAAGGCTTTTACATATCGAAGACAGCAATGTAACTTTGCAAGCACATTTGCCCATAAAGTATTAGCTGTAATACTACAGACTGTATTTTGAGTCCTGAACATTTTGTAGTTCTGCAACAAGATGCCTCTGGCAGTTCCTCAAGATAAGACTCAGATTTAAATGATTTAATCTAACTTGTGTGCCATTTTAACTGTTCGCCTAGGGGCGAGAACTTAACACAACCAAGCATTAAAGTAGAGTATGTAGAGATTATAATAAAAACCTATGGATCATTTGCACAAACCATAGTGTTTGCAGTATCATCTAAACTGGAATTGTCTTATTTTGCACAATTCTACTGTATATTAATAGAAAATAAAGGTCTCAAACTTATGTCTTGATCTAACCTTCAGAATAAAGCCCTACCTGTCTTTGAATTGGTAGTTTTTAGAATACTTGTAATAGCCTTGCTAAGTCATCAGATTTGGACAAGCCTGGACAAGGTTAAGTCAGATTTTCAATGTCTTATTTGGGGAGGTAGCTCGCAAGAAAGTCTAAAATTTACAGCCAGAATTGAGTTCTACTGTTTCAAAAGATTTGAAAACTGTATAAAAATAAAACTTTGGAAAGTAATAATAATAATAAAATCAACTCTAAACTAGCAACCAAAATGACAAATCTTTCCTGTAAATATAACTAGCAATACTTTTTTTTTTTAATCTGAGAAGTTATGAGTGAGTCAAAGAGTGGAAAATGAAAGAATGAAACAAACTTTGTTTTGAAATAATTTTTTTAATTCAGGTTGTGTTTCCCCATATTTTTTGTTCTGAGTGACAGAGTGTGTGTGCTGTAAACCTTGTCACTAATGAGTTTCAAGACTTTCAAATGGCAGTATTTAAAAGGGAAATCAACATATGGGGGAGGCAGGTGGTCATTTTCCTCAATAATGGGTTCTAAATATGAGTTCATTTAGAGTACTAAATTGAATAGCAATAGGTTCCAAAATGCAGAAGCAAAACAAGCACAACACTTTCTGTGTTTTAAATGACATTACTAAGGCTGTTTCATGGATTGATCTGTCAGTGGATACATATTAGCTGCTTCAAAAGAGTAGAGCTGTATTGCTACATTTCTGAAAAGAACCCGTGACAAAAAAAGATGGGCCTCAATAATACTTTATAAATTAACAAGACATAGGAAATAAATTAATTATATCTTTCAGACATCATTCTACACCTCATGGTCCATGATCTCATCTGGAAATGCACAGCATCAACTAAAGAAATTTGTCACATCTATCAGAAGAGTTAAGGTAATTTTGCTGAAAGGCTTAGAAAGAAATAGGAAACAAAAAGAGCTCCTTAAAGTCCTGCATGATTTATAGTCTTCTAAATTTTTTCATGTACCACATTATGTAGTTTGCAGCGAACACTGTAAGAAAAATCACATGGTTCTAAATTCCATTACAACTTTTCATCAAGTCATTCATAATTGTCTATCTCCAGGACTCAAGGTGCTACCATTTCCCTTGGAAGGCTATTTTGCGCTCTCACAGGATATCCTGGCTAAAAATTTCCTTCTTTCAGAGGACTCAAATTGAGAGGGCAAACTTTTTCACCCAGAAGCGCCTACCCTCTCTTCATTTGCAACATCTTATTGGGCTCATTTCAGGGAAGCATCTCTTCCATAAACTTGTATGAATTTTACTTTAGGAAAGTACCTGTGTGAGAGAACTTTTGTGCATTTATATTATGAACATTTATATTATAAGACAGCAAACAGATTATACATTATCTTAACCCCTTGCACTGCCCCCCACAAAGAAGAGTGAGCCTCCTCTTAAGAGAATCATGTGCTACATGTAGAGAGGCATAGACCAGGAACCACTAATAGAAACCTATGAGCAATTTAAGCTCAGCTTTTATGAATTTGGATATTTATCATGTCCTACTACTACATGGCTTTTCTTTCTTCCTTCTCTGTCTTGGCAGCTTGGCTTACTCATCAATAGTGGTGTCTCAGCTGTGGCTGCATTATACTCCTATTGAGGATGAGTGAGAGAGGAGAATTGTAAGCTGCTGAATAGAAGCCATTACCACTTACAGCAAAATCCAGCAACATTGCCAATAGAACAGTCCAAAGCAAGCAGCTGCTCTCTCGTCCCTTATCGTCTCTGTTCTGCATCAGCTCTCAAAAAACACTCTAATTTTGGCATAAGCCCCTGCAAAGGCTGCTGCTGTTATGAAGAACTGGAAAGTGCAGACTTTGATCCCTCCCCTCACGCCATCATGCATTTCCTGGTTTGTTTTGTTTTGTTTGTTTTGTTTTCCTGGGTGATTGTTAAGATCTGATTAGTGAGGTGTCTCTGCCTGAATTAAAGTGCAAAAAATACTATATGCCAAAGTCAATAAGAGTTGACTAAACAAAAACAGATTTTATTTAACAATAAATGTGAGATGGAAAGAGAGAATGAAATAGAAAAGAGTGGGAAGAGAGATATCAAGCAGAAGGTAGTCCCCCCACCGTGGATCCAGCAGCATCCTATTGGTCCTTCTTCACCCTGGACTACTTGGTGGTGGGAGTCACGGAGTTGTTTTTCTTGGGGTACCTTTACAAGAGTACCTTGGGGTACTCTTGAACCTTTACACAGTTCAAGTTCTGGCTATCCACAGGGAGGTCACAGATGCAATTCACATAACTTATGGTGATATGTGTGTGAGCAGTTGCTTCCTTTCCCACAGTTTGCCACAGTAAGCATTTTTGTCTGGATGTATTAACCAGGAGGTGCTAACCAGATCTTGCCTCCACCAGACCTGGACTTAGCGCCTTCTTTTCATAAACTGCTCCTTTCTTTGTTTATCTCAAGTTCTCACTCTTGTGTCTTATCTTACAGCAGTTCTTTCTGTGGCCTTGACAGTGCTCAAGACAGGCAACTGTGCTCCTGAAGTCCTTACAGTGATGATAGTTTAGTAGGGGGTCTCTGCTTGCTTCCTCCAGTTCTGCTTATGCAGAAGCCAAATGTCCTCAGAGGCAAAGAAGTAAAAATGATCATTACAGACCTTTCACCAGAAATGTCTTCGCAAAACTGCCTACATATAAGAGGAGGAGGAGAACTTCAATCTGTTTAAAAT
Source organism: Pachyramphus minor (assembly GCA_013397135.1). Classification (NCBI taxonomy): domain Eukaryota; kingdom Metazoa; phylum Chordata; class Aves; order Passeriformes; family Tyrannidae; genus Pachyramphus; species Pachyramphus minor. The sequence continues at coordinate 196,762 of VYXB01009677.1, forward strand.
ATTGTTATTAAGCATTCTGAGTACTTCCCCCATATTTCCAAGTGTTCAGAGCCTACAAGAGAGCTGCATGACTACGGAAGGAAATTTAGCAGCTAGAAATGAACAGATTGTTGAATATTATTGATGTAAATTTTATGGAAAAATGAAAGCACCTCCCCTCTACAAATGAACAGAACCATAAAAACCTTGTACTTTAATCAAATAAAGCTGCCTTAACCATTATGCCTAGTTCTATCAACATTCATTAACTTACGCTGTGCTTTATTATCATTCTATGAAGCATTTCAGACTTTTTATACATCAGTTGTCAGATTTCCTAAAAAACAAAGGTGCTCTTCTGTGTCAGTAATAATACTTCGAGTTCTAGAAAAGCGGAGTGATTTTTTTTGTTGTTGCTGTTATTGATATAATTCATTGAAACATTCTGTCAATCTGGTAATGAGAGAGAGAAATTAGTATTTAAAGATATCAAATAAAGAACTTCTGAGAAGTTTGCAATTCCCATGGCTTTAAATATGTTTAACATGGTTTGTGTTATTTTTCTCTCACACTATAAATTTTTAGTTCAGTAAAGCCTTGATAGTAGGGCTAAAAACCCTGGCAGAAAATGTCATGTTTTGTTAACATTTTTACCTTTGCATTGTTTTGTTTTGATTTAGTTTGGGTTTTTTGCCAGCTACTCCCTCTTTGTGTTTTTTTCTTCCATGGAAACATACCACACAACTCTCTTTCATAACTCTTACAGCAAAATTAAAAGAAGAAAGTGGTATGTGACCTCAAGAATTCATTTTTTGTAGAGAAAAATAGTGACCTTTTCAGGACTTCGAGTTTCAAAAGTTTAGCACAGCCTTTCAAGTCCTGAAATACTCTAATGTTGTGTGTTGTAGGGTTTTGTTATGCAAAGTGTGCACAGTTAAAACACAAAGCAGTTCTCCAGAAAGGCGAATTTCAATACGCTGTAGGGAATGTCATGTTTACAGAACTGTTAGATTTTTCAGTGTGTATTTCTCTGCAGTGTTCCAAGGAGCAAGACTTAAGGCATGCTCCTGAGTGTTGCATTCCATATATGAAACAACTACCAACATCAATTGGTGACTTGGTGAGAGAGTCAGGCCAAACCAACACAGGCTAGGTATATAAACTGCATCTCAGATCAGGTTTATGCATTCAAAATAGACAGACACGATGGAGAATTGGTTCTGTAAAATGTGAGCAATTTAACCCAATCCAGAAACACTTAGTTACATAGACACCACAAAGATATTTCTCAGCACCTTTCAGGATCAAATCTTCAGGGGACATAGAAAACTTTGCAGCAAGGATTAAAACAGTATTCAGATCCATATTCTGCAGTCAAAAATACATGAGTTAAAGAGTTCCTTTGTTTTATCCTATTCCTGTCCTCACAAACAATGCCATTGCTTTCTGGATCATTTAATTGCTAGAGTTGCAATGACAAACTCTTCACTTACATGGTTCCTCTGGTTGAAATATAAGTATAAATATAATATAAATGATAAGAAGACCCAGGATTATGTTACCTCTGTTCTGTTGTTGGCTGATATTTCAGTCTTTCTAGGATTCTTGGCAATCATTTCTTTTAATTCTTAGCAAGGACAGATGCTTCCTGAACTGTACTAGGAATTGCTAAAGGAGAAACCACATGTTAGGCTATTTAGTTTCATCCATATGTCTACAAAGTGGAACAAACATTTGGTTTCATCTGAGGCCATAACATGAGAAGTAGTCACTATAAAAGAAAATACAACCAACTAATTAAACAATTGAGTAAAAAAGTGAAATATTTTAGAATATTTGAAAAGGTTTGGAAACCATGCTACCTTTTGTAGGTTTGCATATCATTGAACTGTAAACTTGTCATATAGTAGGACTGTCCAAGGACTTTTGCTTAAAAATCTGCAGAATCTACTGAGATTAAAATTCATCTATTTTAAAAAACTACTTATAGTCAGGTGACATTTGTGCTGTTTGTGTCCAGCATGCACAAAATACTCACTTCCCAAGTTGTACAATTCTCTGTAAGAGACAACTTTAGTTGCAGCAGCTTCTATTGTTTTTTATTTGATTTATATTACATAAATACATAAATCTGAGTCAACCATCATGCATTTCTCAGCACGCTTTCCAATAAAAGGAGAAAACTGATGAGCTGCTGCCAAGTCACAGTTGGCATTCAGATATCATTTTCAAAAGCCATTGCAAGGCAAGAGGGGTGAGGACATCAAGTGGTTATATCCAATTATCTTACCATGACACATGTAAACTGTACATTGTGTTTGCACAGAGCATTGAAACAACAAAGGATTAGATTGACATCTGTATGGTAACACTCTGGGGCTAGGAACAGATTTTGCCTGCATGTGTCAGAAAAATCTGTTGGAGACAGCTTTGCCAATAAAGTTACACAGAGTTAGAGAGAAGGATACAAAAAGACCTTTCTATTGAAAATATGGCAGGTGAGTTTATTCAGGATGGAAGCTGCCTTTCACAAGTTCCCAGCAGTAGCTGGTAAGCAAGTCTGCACTGATATTGCCCACTAGTTTGCTGTGTGGTACCAAAACTTAAAGTAGTCCTGGTTTTCTGTATAGATTTGTAGTGTTGCATGGTCATGTAAAATATTGCTAAGAATTTATGGCAATATTTATTATATTAATGTTACCATAATTACTGCAATTCATATATTTAAATTATATATTTGCACAGCATATTGTTCATTTTGCCTCAGGAAATTGAAGACTTGCTTAAAAACATAAGAAATAATTTTGAAAATTAATCTCTTCTTTGCAAATAGAAATGAAATGTTTTAATTGCTATAGACACGTATTTGTAGCTGTGATTCAAAGGCAAGAGTGTACGATTGGAAGCTGAAGTCCATTAAGTTTTCCTGGGTGAAAAGGAAGAAACTGGAAAGAAGACCCACTGCTGTGGGTGCCCATATCAGAGGACATCAGAGAAATTGAGAACAAGTCTAGAAAGAGGAGGATATAATGCCTTTTCTAATGTATTCCTTTGTTGTACAATTTTTGCATATGTGGCATTTTATTTGAAAAAAAAATGCCTTTTGCCCAAAATTTCTTGTTGTTCTAGGAAACAAGCATGGAATCAGCAAATTCTTTTTTATGCGTTTGTTTTCAGCAGTAGTATATGTGTAATTCTAGGGTGGTATCAAACTATTTCTAAAATAATTGTTATGTTATCTGGAGAAAAAATAATTTTTCCAGTATTTTTTCATTTTGAGATGTTAATTTTTTAAAAGAGACTTGCTTTGCTTCATAAGAGTAATACCTCTTTTGAATAATGTATCTTTCATTACATGACTACTGAACCTAATCACCTATTCTGAATTAATAAATTAAATTTTACAAAATAGAAAATTTTCCTAATTGTATTCATTTTTTAATTTAGTAAAATATTAACCATATATTTAAAAATTAGTTCTGTCTTCATATTGCTTCTATGAAGTTCATAAATTGTGTACCTGCTGACATAAAGGCACACAGGTGAAACCAATTACATTTTTGTATTACTAAGGAAAATTACATTTTGATTAATATATAAAATGAGCTTCATCTCCTAAAATGAAATATTTACTGTGAGTCTACTAAATACCCTGCTAGTTTGTTTATAATGTCAACTTGTTAAAAATAATTAATAGCACACGAAACTGAGTTTATTGATTAGGCTTGAGACTTGTCAGAGTTAGAAAATTTAAGGAAAATTACCTTTCTAAAGTTGCAATATCAACAGTTCTCAATTCCAAACATGACATAAGAAAGAAAGATCGAAAAATGCTAAGTATTTTATTAGATATGCACAAACTATAAGGATTTAATTCTCCATGACAGTTATTTAATATTGCTCTAATTGGGATTTTTCTATTATATTTCTATTATATTTTCTATTATATTTCTCTAATTCTGTGTTTGTGAGCGTACCTTGAAGCATAACTGTTTTTTTCTTTATTTTCATTTATCTGTGTAAAGACAAGGAACTCCAATTCTGATGTTTGGTGGGGTTTTTTTAAATAAAATGTGATTTGATTTTCTGTATAAATGATTTAAGCTGTTCACGGAAACAAAGTCAGTGTTCTGAATTCCTCTGTTTTCTAATAGCAAAGATTTTTCTGTTCAAATCAAAAGTTTGTGATCACATTTGCTTCTTCCAACACCAAAAAAAAAAAAAAAGGAAAGAGGATGAAATGCATAACTGAATTATAAAATGACCAAGTTAATGGTTTCTTCATAAGCATCTTTAAAAAGGAACACTGAAAAGAACGTGCACTTTCTATGATGAGAAAATTTCTCTAATAAAATTTCTAAATGTATTTTTTTCCTAGTAGCATGTGCCCCATCCACTTCTTTTTTTTTCAGCATGAGTCCTTTAAATGTTGTGTTGCCACTGTGTTCCTCTTCAGTACCTTCAGCACCTTCAGCTTCTTTATTGCTGAGATCAGCTGCTGGTAGTCCCCTGATAATATCCTAAGTTTCCATTGGAGCAGCTCTGAAGAATAGCTGCTCTATTTTTAATTTACATTTTTTTTGTTTGCTCTGTTGCACTGCATCTCAAGAAGAGAGGTTTGGAAAGGAGGTTGTCACTTCAGGGTCAGGATTTGGGCAGGAGGGTACATGGCATTGCTCTGTTTTATGTCACGATAAGGAAATGGGTTCATGGGCAGAAGGGTATAGGACAATATTCCTCTCCTCCCCCTTCTGCCCCACCCCATTATCCCCAGAATACCCTGTTTCAACATCATTGATGCACTTTGTGGGAAAATACTGATTTCTCTGACATTTTTAGTGGGCTGTATGCCAGCCCACATATTCACCAACTAGATGGCTGCCAGGCAGCCATTCCACAGGGCTGACCTTGCATCCCACCATGCTCCTTCTCCGCATCATCTGCACACCTTGTGGTGGCTCCCCAGGATAGCTGGCTCTACTGCCAGCATGGTGTGGGCAACAAAGTGGGGCTCATTTTCCAAACCAGCAGCTTAGGTAAAGAAAATGGCCTCTCAACGATCCCGGATTGCTCTGGAATAGGTCTGAAGTAGCATTCTGATATCAAAAGGAAGTATAAGAAATTCAGTAATTCATATTTTAGAACTATTTATATCTGAAATTTGTGATGAAAGAGTGAAGCTTAGGAAAGCTGAATGGGAATTCAAGGCAAGAACCATATCCCAGGAACCATTTGTGCAAACAACAGTCTCATCCTCGCTTGTAAAAGCTGACAATGACGATTTCTTCAGCCTTGCAAAACCCTTCATTGAACAAATAGAGCTTTAAGGCCCTGATAATTTAGGCCAACTTTCTTTTCTGAAAGAGGTCAGTGACACAGATTTTAATGGCTTTTTGTAATGTCTTTTGTTTAAAAAGTGTTGACAGCTCTATTTCAAAAAAGCAGGCCAAGGCAATACCTAAGCAGTTCCAGAAAAACTCACCTTACATGCTGCTAGTGCTTCAGGTTTTGTAGGTAATAAATTATTGTTCTTAACTCTTAGTCTTTCTTCTTTATTATTGAGACATGTTTCTAAGATGTCAAAGCATCTCAGGTGGAGGTCATTGGTCATAACTAATTTCTACAGCTGTAAATTACTTGATCAGAATGACTTTTTTTTTCATAGATTTTGAGATTTTATACACAAATTGAAAACCCTAAATAATTTATTTTAATACTGGTATGATGAGATCTTTTAATTCTGCTGAAACTCCTTCTGTGTTAAAAGATGTTTCAATTCTGATAATACTCACATTTTTCTAGATTTATATACAGTCATATATATTATCTTTTGAAATATATTTGCCCATTCCTTCTAATTATTGTAAGGTCTTAATAGACTCCTTCCCGTGGAGATAGGTATTTAATCCACCCTTTTACGACATTATTTTAAAAAATTCCTGTGGCCTCTCTATTCACACATCTGCTATAATCTTCTTCTTTGTTAGTTTTTATCTGGATAAATGACAATTTCTAAGCCCAAATAATTGCCTTTAACAGACATGAAGGTGAGAATCAACACTGTGCAATGAATGATTTTGTGAAAAGGCAGACTATCACGCTGAATACTATTAACAGTACTTTGTCACAACTGCCTCATTAACATGTATGCATAATGGAGTTGTTTTAAAGATTTGGGCTTGGGATATTTTTTCAGTCCAACTGAACAGACATAATCCCTAACATCTATGCTTTAGCTTCATATCACAGTGTTTCCTCTTGATAATAAAATCGATAAGACAATAAAGTTCTATCGGTAGATTCAGAAATTGCTATAGTTTTTTAACCCAGTAGAAATCATTATGTTCATCTCATTCAGCCTCCTGCACTTCAGTCACAACATCCCATGAAGTACTACAGGCTGAGGGAAGAGTGGCTGGAAAGTAGGCTGAACGTGAGCCAGCAGTGTGCCCAGGTGGCCAAGAAGGCCAATGGCCTCCTGGCTTATGTCAGAAATAGTGTGGCCAGCAGGACTAGGACAGTGATTGACCCTCTGTACTCAGAACCAGTGAGGTCGCACCTCAAGTACTGTGTCCAATTCTGGGCCCCTCACTGCAAGAAAGAGGTGCTGGAGTGTGTACAGAAATGGCAATGAAGATAGTGAAGGGTCTAGAAAGTCAGCCATATGAGGAGTGGCTGATGGAGCTGGGGTTGTTTAGCCTGGAGAAGAGGAGGCTCAGAGGTGACCTTATCGATCTCTACAATTATCTGACAGGAGATTATGGCAAGACAAACGTTGGTCTTTGCTCCCAGTCAACTAGTGACCAGATTAGAGGTCATAGCCTCGAGCTGCACCAGACAAGGTTCATATTGGACATCAGGAAGAATTTCTTCATGGAAAGATTATCAAACATGGAATGAACGGCTCAGGGGGTGGTCAAGTCACCATCCTTGGAGGTGTTCAAGAAATGACTGGACATGGTCTAGTTGTCAGGGTGGTGATCAGTCCAAGGATGGACTTGATGATCTTAGAGGTTTTTTTCAAACCAAATGATTCTGTGATAACACAGGCCATAGATTTCATTCCAGGAATTCTGTCTGAATTTCGGCTACTTTTGTCTGAGCTTGGACCTAACTTTTCATTGGCAGTTTTATTTATTGCCTGACTGAATATTCTACTTCCCCTAGTGATGTGCTCCTTCCATGATAGCTGTCATCAATAAACATATGCACAGTGTAAGCTGAAATGCTTTGGTATAACTGTAACGTTTTCCTTGAAGCATCTTGGAGGAATGCTAAGAACTTTCAAGTTTTCTGAGAATTTTGAGACACTGCTTTTTGCTCAGGCAATTGAAATATATCTGCAAGGCAAAAGCAGTTCAAAGTTGCCAATATGAGGAGAGACAGGTGCCTTCTAAATTATTCATAGATCTCTGCTGGCTACCCATCTTTTTGCAGATGGGGTTTTTGGTGTTGATTTTTTTTTCTTTTCTTCTTTTCTTTAACCCTGTTGGATTTAATGCCTTTATTGCACTCTTAGCTCCATGAATAGATATGGGAAATGCAAAGGCAAAGCTTCAACTAATAACAGAACAGAAAGTCTGTTCTGGTTTAACAGATTCTCTGTCTCTTTGTCACTGACAGCTATCCTATATTGTTAAAGAACTTTGGAGGAAAGCCTTTGTTTTCATGACTTCTCACTGATGACTATAGCTCTTTGTGAAAACAACACAGGACAACCAGAGGTAGAAGATCAGTTCCCTAACCTGTAATATGGTATATTATATATATTTTTGATCAATCCTTTAGGAATATTTATTATGTTTGAGGGTAGAGGGCTACAAGAATAAATAGCTTGCTAACTATTAATTTTAGCTTTAATCTGTCACCATGTGATTCTAGAAATTACCTCAATTATTCTTATCCTCCATGTTTGCTTCTTCTCTGTTCTTACAGGATTTATTTCATTCATTATCCTTTCTTCAAAAAAAAAAATAAAAAAGTAGAGAGATTCTGCATTATAGCTACACCTTTTACATCCTTGTCTTACTTCAGGTAAAAATATCTTCCAAAACTCAAGTCTCCTTTTTTGTCTCATTGTTTATTCCTCACCTTTTTATCTATTAAATCTCCATTCATCCAGTCAAAGAGATGGATTAACCTGCTATATAATGGCATATGATTCAAACGTCTGATGTCAAGTTCGAAAATAAAGTGAGAAGCCAATGTATATTCAAAAATAGAAGACCTTGAAATACGAAATCTCAGTCAAGAAAGATACCATCTCAAGGTAGGGTCTAATACAAATGTTGTGCTGGAGTGTGTATGCGAGAATATACACATGTGAGAAAGGTGATCTATTGCAGCTTGCATTTGGCAATGATCAATAAAATAATCTTAGCTCTTGTCAGCAGGCTTCCCAGGTCTGACCTTCAGATGTTAGGACTTAAGACGGCCAATATTTGGATAGAACTCAGAAATTTCTGTCCTGAAGGCTGGCAACCAGTTCACCCAGCTGCTGAATTCCTCGATGTTAGGTTGTACAGCCAAACAGGTTCAGAAAAGTTACCTCTCACCTCTGGAAAACTGGAAAGGACCTCTTAGGATAGGAATCTTTCTATCGAAATACTACTTGGTCTAAAATTTTGGTGTCTTGAGCTGGTTTTTTTTCTGTCACATGATCCTTTCATGTTTGCTGGAATCACAGAAAACAGGGGCATTCACACATAAACATTTTGGTAAACTGTTAAATTTTTTTGAGTTTCCTCTAGAGTTCCTCTCAGACTGCAGTAGATAGATATTGAGTTTGTGTTTTGTTCAGTCGTATTTTTTTTCCTGAAAGGGATACAAAACAAAGTTCAGATATGCCTGTATGTTTTTGTGTCTTTAAATGCAGACTGAGTGTTGGTATGGCTTGAATTGGTGTAGGAGCCAGTCAATACTCCCTATTCCATTAGAAGAATCTTATTATATTGTGGGCTATAATAGGAGCTGCAATACAGTTTTTTACTGAGGAGTAAGAACCAAGAGTAAAACATCAGCATATGCACCAAAACTTTCAAAATAAACCTCTTGTCTTTTCAGCACTTTCACATCACTGTAATCTGTGAACCCTCAGAATATGTATGCCTCCTTCAAGTCAATGGCTTACTCTGTCAGTATACAATAAATTCATTTTGCTGTCAACATCTGTGTTAGTGCTATGGTAGAGATCCTAGTTTTTTACTTTTTTATTAGTATTTCAACCCACAGGAAACTAGAAGTTATTAGAGATTGTGAACAGATCTCCACTGACCTGAGTTTCAGCCTGTTGCCAGAACATTTTGTCTAAAAACATTGTTGCTCTTAAAAGTGACAGTAGGCATCTCCATGTTTCTTTCTTCCCACCAGATATATCTAAAGCATAAGCATTGTTGGGGCTACAGGTAGTTAAGTAATTGAAACTATTTTATAATTATCCAGTATTCTAATGAGCAGGGAGTTATGACAAGTAAATGGAAAAATCAGATGTTATTCATGCCCAACCTTGAGTGCAATTATCAGTTCATTCAGAGAATAAAATTGTGTTGTGGGGTTTTATTTAACAAAATGTCAAAGGTACTATGTGTATTAGATCTAGCCAATGCTTCTTACATAAGCATTAGAGGATTTTCTTTGATTTTATTTTCTTGCAAATATTTAATTCTAAAAGGCATAATACTGCCAGAGAAGAAATGTCTTTAGACCTTCTCTTGACCTTGAATAATGGGGAATGGGGGCTGTGGTCAGATCACCACATGTGAACTGCTCGAGTCTGGGTCACTCATGGGTTCACAGCCTCCTTTGGGCATATCCACGTGCCTCAGTGTGGGCTTCTCCACAGGCCACAGGTGGACCTCTGCTCCCCCATGGACCTCTGTGCATTGCAGGGTAGCAGCTGCCTCACCATGGTCTGCACCATGGGCTGTGGAGGAACCTCTGCTCTGGTGCCCGGAGCGCATCCCGCCCCTCCTTATCTACTGACCTTGGTGTCTGCAGGGCTGTTCCCCTCTCCTGTTCTCAGTCCTGTTTTCTCTGCCTGCAACTGTTCCTGTGCAGTAACTTTTTACCCAAGTTAAATACATTATCCTAGAGGCACTCTCACTACCACTGATGGTCGTGGCCTTGACCAGCAGTGGGTCCACCTTGGGGCCGGCTGGCACTGTCTCCACTGGACATACGGGAAACTTCTGGCAACTTCTCACAGAATCTGCCCCAATAAATGCCCCCACTACCAAAACCTTGCCATGCAAATCCAGTACAGCAAATCATTTAATCTTTTAGTGCTTGTGTTTCTTCATTTAACAACTAGAAATAACTGCTGCCTTTCTCCTATTTATCTTACATGCTTATCCCAACAAGCATGAACTGTCTGTTGGTACATTTTACAGTGGTGACCACATTTGGCCACAGATCTGAAGGAGATACTCCAGCATAAAAGGGAATTTTCATTAGAACTGTAAGGTTTTCAAAAGACACCTATTACTGTTATACTCTGCCTGTGTGCCACAGTGTGTTCATTACTTCAGGGACTGCAATGGGTCAGTAGTTTCAAGCAAAAAAGATGCAGTTATGTGTACCACCTACATATAAGTTAGTATTCAGATAGGATGGCAAATCATCTATCCATCCCTATGTAAGGTTATGCAGTTTTCCACATGATCTCCCACCAAATTTGCACATACTAACTGTAGGACTGTACGTGAAGTTTGGTTTATGCAGCTGAAAATATACTCTGATATCCCAAGATTTCATCAGGAAGCATAGGTAATGTTTGGGGTTTGGGTTTTTTCTTTGGATGTATAATACATGGCCTCTAAGATAACACATACATTGATTTGCATGTTAAAGGATTGTGCCCATTATATATCCTCATGTACGTATGTTTTAAGAGTTATGTCACGACTGATAATCACAAACATTGTCAGAAAACCAAAAGCATTGTCATTCTCACTCAAAGGAATTTTAAAATTCATTGAGAGAGGCAATAGTTTTTGTAACATGTTTGTATTCACTAAATTTAAAAAAAAAACCCACATTTTAAATAATAATGAAATTAAATCTTTTTCAAAATACTGAGAAGCAAGAATCACTTCTCTTCTTGGCTGAGACAAATCTAATTCTCTGTGTCCCTCATGTCAGTAATCATGTGGGGTTTTTGCATCTTGCCAGCCATTATGACAATATGTAATCTAAATTCCAAACATTTTGGGAATGAACATCTGTAAATATGCTACATATTTTCCCTTACCACCATCTCATTACAGTTTTATTTTTTGTTGTTGGTGCAGTCACTTAATTTTGTTTTTATTTCTGAAAAATCTAGTCAGGCACGAAAAAAAAAATCAAGACTTGTGTTTTCTTCTTAATAAAACAAATGTCAAATGAATACTCAAATCTACATGTTTGTCCAGTTTCAGATAAGTTAAAATTCATTTATTCTCATCCAAGTGCAGCTCAGTTGAAGAAAGGAGGTCAGGTTAATTTTTCACAACTTGTCTTGAAGTCAGGAATATTTTGTTCCTAAAAGAATTTGCATAGGCAGGCAAGCAGTTTTGACAGATTTGTTGCATTGCCAGTGAGCTGTGAACTTACTTGATTTTAGGTCTTCGCACTCATTTAAGACGAGATTCATGCCATTACTGTTTAGTTTTCTGTATTTGAACTGAAAAAGCAAAACGACAATTTTTTTAAATGGAACCATAATGTTACAGTCTGCAGTCAGACCCTAGGTGTTATCTATGTTTGCTCTTCTTACCAGGCTTGAGAGCCAGACTCAGCACAGCTAGATTGCCAGAAATGCTTCGTGTTGACCAGATGGAAGTACCACAAGTCACAGTCCACAGTATTTCAGTTTATTCTGATTTTGGGCAAAGCACAAATCTGTAAAGGTTGGGAAGGAAAGGAAGCTATACCTGTCTCTGTAACCCTACTGGGCTGCACTCTATGACCTCCACCAAGCAGGCCTGTCAGCCTGTATGTTTTAGGAAGATTTCATATGTGGCGCAGCTATCTGTTGTGTTTGTCCCTTGTGAATGGCACTGGGGCAAACTTATCAGAGAGCCCTAACCCATGTCTGTGCTGGCTGGTGCCACACTGCCTTTTCCACAGCAAGGCAAACCCCAATGGGACACTACAATGAATCACTGGGGCACATTATACACAACAGAAATTTAACTAATAATAAATACATCACATATACAAGGACCCTCGACACTGTAATAGCTTTCTGCCACTCTGAGATAATTTTACACGGGGCACATCCTTCTAAAGCAAGGCAGAGTCTAACCATTAATTTGCAAGAGTCTTACATGCTTGGTGTTTGACTGTTCATTCAGTAGTGCAGAATGATGCTGGTGAAGCTTTGCTATGGTCAGCAGAGTGACACTACTTAAGCCAAGCAATCTGAGATCCTTTACAAAAATTCTGCCAATGAATACCACCAATTACTTTCTTAATGGATTCTAATTGGAACAGAAAATGGAATGAATTAAACTGAACTTAAAACCCATTATTATGTTTGGTTTTCTGGAAGTTTCATATAGTCTATTAATTCATTAATTTTTAATTGGCAAAGTTTTCTTTTGCATAAAACAAAAGGTTCATTAACATAACTTTTCTTTCAAATAGAAGTCAGTGTAAGTTTATGCTTTTTCATGACTATCATGTTTTTCTCGAAGCATGATTCTTATCATACTTCAGTGAAAGCTAATATGTGAAGCCAATCTGCAGTAGATCTACTTTTTGTCTTTAGCTCTTTTTAGGTGTCCCTATTGGCAGTATAAAACATTAGCAATTCTGGGGGAAAAACACATTAAAATTACATAGATTTTCAGTGATTTGACAGTGCAGCTGTCTTGAACCCCTGAATTACCAAAATAGAGGAAGATGCAAATGAGCCATGGCTGAACAGAGAGGCCTTCATTCTTTTCACAACTGATCAGGCAAGTGTAGCACATTCGGGAATCTATTTACATGCCCAATGCTTGAATGGTTGGACAGATCCATTCTCCACTACAGAACCTAATTGTTTGTGTACAATTTACACAAATTTTTCTTATATTTCACTGTACTACAAAATCATTATCTGTTATTGAAGGAGTATATTTTAGCTTTTTAGGTAAAAGACTTGTATGTTTTGATTGAACTTGCAGGAAGGAAGATTAATGTCCAGTTTTTTGGTGCTCTGAAAAATTTCATAGCAGATGGTAGATGATGCAGGGGATGTGAAGATCCCAGAGAACTGGACTGCTTACACTGCCTTCTTCCAGATGTATGTCCAGCCCCAGGAATGTTCAAAAGACAACTATTATTAGTCATACTTATTACCCTGAAGTATTACTACCTTGACATATTTGCTACATGTTAAAGGAACTCCTTTTCTGGGTAAAGATAAAGAAGGTAAGGTGAATCAATAAGAATATTGTATGAGGGACAAAGAAAGAATGCACTTAGGCCTGGCACAGAGACAAAACATCGTAGTCAAAATATGGGTCAGATGCATGAGGAAGATTTCTCACACTATTCAAAACTTTTTGGCACCAGTTAGCTGTAGCAGAAATTCTGTTAAAAAAACAATGCATGCAGGACAAGTGGCAACATGGCATATAGCTACAAGAAGTTATGTGTCTAATTATAAATTTTCTAGGCAACATAAACCATTCTTATTCCTCAATATCACATGCAGAAAGCTCAATGAGAAAGAGAATACAGTCATAGTACAAGGATATAGCTTGAGCTGTGACCTGCACATCACATCAAACCTGAGAGAGAAAGGACTTTGCACTCTGAAAATGGAAAGTGCTTAGGACTTTCACAGCCACCATCACTTTTGAATGTTGCATAACAAACCTAGGAAGAAGCCCCATCTGTTGTGAACTTAGCTGAGCATTCCCTTATCCCCTAGACATTAGCTTTACTCCATGGTGTGCAACAGAAAATGGTGAAAAAACTGTTTTCATTAGTATGATGATACAAGTCTACACATCAGTGAAATAATACTGGCTGCGTTCCATCTTTAACAGCACTACAAAAGGAATGGTAACAAGTAAGTTCTTGCATCAAGCCAGAATGTTTATCTCAGCAGGGATTTTTGGAATTGAGTGATCCAGTTAGATATCCATTGTTGCTGCTCTTTCAGGTGGGAGAATTATACGCAGTTCTAATAAGCTGTAGTTGACGTGATCTGTATTTCTACGTTACAAAAAAGTATGAACCAAAGGTACCTAAAAGGTAACTTCTATGACTTCTATTTTAGGGAAGGACTCTTAACAGACATATGCACACATAGTAAATTGTTGGAGATGGCATTTATGAAACTATGGGGAAACGGAAGAGGAGCGGAGAGTGCAACACCAGCTTCAACGTATGGAAGGCCCAAGGAAACCACGCAGAACCTGGACTGTAATTGTGCCTCAGAGACTGTTGTGCGGTAGTTTATACTTTACAGTTAAGCCTAATGCTAGGTTGACAATCCCCCATTTTCCCTTTTCCTCTCCCTCTAGCCGATAAGCCCTGTCAGTCTTGGCAACCCTCACCCTATTGGCCGGTTTACCATGAGGTACCGACCAATCGTGTTATCCAGACTTCTCTCCTCCCCAGTTGACACCCACTTATGTTTATGTATTCCCTTTCACCCTATAGTATGTAGCGGATTTGCATGCTCCGCCTAGTTACCTCCCCTTTTCTAGATAGTTCTACCCCAGAGGGTATAAAAACCCTCCATTTTGTTAAATAAAGTTGGATCAGCTTTGGCTTTTCTCGTGTTCACATCGTCTCCGTCTCTCCTTTGTGGGTTACGGTGGGGGTGAACCAAACCTAGAAGCCCTTGCTCCTGCTGCTGTTACCGACTCACAAAGCAGCCACAAGAACCCCCATCGCTGGTCTGTTCCCTTCCCGGCGAACAAGACTGCGACAGTAAATGGGTCACTAGTGTCCAAAGAGAACAGATGTTAGATCTTGTATCTGCTTTGGTCCTGTTTAACTTGACACCATTCTCTGGGGTTTTTGCAAGGGAGTATAGCATTTTGCTTTCAAATATTTCCCCAGTCAACAGGCAAGAAATCCTTCTATGATATTCCGTTTTGTGATCCTCTGTTCATCTCCTGTGATGAAGATCTTCTGTTCTTCTTATTTTAAGCGATATTATTCATATGGTACGCAAGATATTTTTTCTTCTGCTCTCATACAAGGCACTCTATACACACCCAGAAGACAGTGTAAAGTGTTATCAAGTTGTGTAGGGCTACATTAACAACTTTAATGTAAAAGGAGGCAAAAAATGTGCAATAAATCACCTGTTTAAAGCCTGAAAACCTCATTTTATTTATACATTTATTGATTTTTTTTCTCTAATCATGTCTAGCTCCTTTAATCATGAGTTGCTTACCTGCCCTCTATTATCCAAAACCCACATAATAGACTTCAGCTAAACAATAGTTGCAATTTATAGAGTGACAAGGGATGCCTTTATCCACCAGAGAGTCTCCTTCCAACTCCAAAGGCCAATCTCTTAAGATGTTTTTCAGTTCTCATGAAAAAAATCACAAAGCAGAAAGAAAACATTTCCCTGTAAATCATCACTGGCACAGCCAGAGGGTAAAGCAGTGATTGTTCTGTGCTGATTTTCATTGGTTTTGCTAAAGTAATTACATGCAGGGCAGGTTGGGTGTGATGTAAGGCAAAAGGTTATGATACTCTCATAGCCCAGAGTAAATGCACTCTGCTGAACTCACCTAGTCATGCTGCAGCCTTCTCTATTTTATAACATGAAACAGCAGCCTACGTATAAACTTTTCTGTTTCAAACAGATCTGGTTAGTGATAGGTGACATGGTTGCTAATTTCCAGTGAGAAATGTTGATGACTGGGTATGTTCATCATGACTGAATGTCAGGACTGAAACATGTGTCTTCATGTCTGACTCAGCATCAAAGGTTATTGTAGACTTGAGTAGTTTCTGCTTGTGCATTGTTTCTGTGTACCCAGTCACAGTTAATGATATGTTAGAGAATTAGACACACTAGCATTCTCACATTCCCTCTTATTCCTTTTCCCTTCTTACGAGAAAACGCTAGTAGTATAAAATGTAAACTGTTTGATGTGTGATTTTTAGTATACATTTCTTTGTTTGCTTGGTTTGGGTTTTTTATTACTAAAGCTGATGCAAAACCAAAGTGAAAACATAACCTGTATTTTCTTCATTAACACCCTTACAAGTGTTGACTGACAGGCTGAAAATATGGGTGGGCAAAGGAAAATTTATCTAAAATATTTCTCCCATAAATGCTTTACTAAAACTTTAAAAGCAGCCTTAAACAAAAATTACTCCCAACAATGCTCCAGGGTTATTTGAATACCCTGCTGATTATAATTCCCCAATACCTATTGTTATTATCATTACAGCATCCGAGAGAAATTAAATAGATCTTGTCATGGATCTCATTCTATTATTTCCTTCATTTTATTTCACAGGTTACTTGCAGTCTTTTGAATGCTAGAGCTAAAAATCCTTATTGTGTAAGCAGTAGCACAGAAATAAGGTATGAAAATTGATCATGATTTTGAAAGACAACACTTTTTCTTTCTGATTGCTTTGCAAATGCTAACTGCTGCTGCTAAAGGCTGTTCCCAAGTTATACTGGCATGCTTATGATAACACTTTTTAGTAATATCTCTTAGGATACTCATCTTTCAATTCTCAGTGCATACAATGTACAGCCAGCAGAGAACTATAAAATGGTTTCTGTCACAGACAACTTACACTGATTTAAATTGTGATGAACAGAGGTATCAGAATACTATCAACATAACTGCTTTCAATTTATGGGGTCCTTTAGTAAGAATCTCAGCTAGGAAAGAATAGAAAAAAACCAATATTTTATTTTAAAATTTTAAAATGCAGACAAAGGTTTTTGTATAATGGAGACTGAAATAGATCAGGTTATGGTCTTCAGCTTTTTCTTCAACACTTTCTTTAGGAAAGGAATAATTTGGTACCTGCTTTACTGAGCTAGCTGTATTTTGAAGTATTGTATTTTTGTGTCTGTTTATGTAGTCAGCTTGTAAACAGTAGCTGATTTTGTCATGATTTGTGAAGTGGTTTTTGCCCAACAGCAGTGGAGAAGTGATTCAAAGTTTACACCACTGTCAGTCCATTGATTTAAGGGGATTCCTGGATGTACCAAAATGGATTTACAAGTAGCAACTGATTCTCATATCAGAATGAGAAGAGTAGAGCATGTAGTCCCCTTTTAATAGAACAAGTCATACTATATGTTGTCATTAAGGCATACAGTTTCTTATTAAAAGGCTCTATAGAGAAAGAGAATAAATTATAGATTTTAAATTGATATAACTAGCAGAACGGTCAACATGAAGAACCCATAATTAAATAACCATCTTTAAAAAATACACAGAATGTGAGAAATAGGATGATCCACGTTAAACAACGTGTGAACATAATTTCACAGAAAGTTATATATGCAAAATCAAATGATGCAAAGTATATTTATATTACTTAATAAGAAGAGAGGAAAATGCATGTTGAAAACTGAAAGAATAAAACCAACCACAAAGTCTTTTGATTTAAAGAAAAGCTACAAAAACCCACAAAACCAACAAAATGTCAAAATCTGTTATTGGGCAGATAATGAAAAAATATGAGATATGAAAAGAACAGAGTTTGCTTTCAGATAGAGATTTTCACCAACTTTACACACATTCAAAATCCAGTCCAGATAGGCAGCCCACCAAATCATCGTTTTTGCCTCTTAACATTGAGGGCTCTACATTGTCATTCCAGCCAGAATTTTATGGAACAAAAATTTCATGAGAAACAAAAATCTATTGTCAGCCTTCATGGGGAAGTCCAGGAGTTACTTGAACAAAAAGAAGGTGGCTCAGACTTGGGTTCACAGGTGGATTTAGGAGCCTAAAAACAATTGACTTCAATAGAGGTCTAATTCATAAATGTATTTATGTATCTACATCCGAAGAATTTCTATGAATTAAAGTCAAAGCTAAATACTTGCCAAGAACCCTATGTATGCAGTAATATCCAAATAGTCCAAGGCATCAAAAAGTTCCAGCTCAATTCTATATGCAGGAGCAGGTGCAGTTATGCACCTCTACCAGACAGATTCAATGGTAGGTGAGTCTCTTCAGGCCTTTGGGTTGTTAGGCACAGTTTGTATACTGAGTTAGAGACCCAGCAGCCATTTTTTCCCTACTCTGTGAAATATAACGCTGCTACTGAAACCTGAAAGTAATATACTGATTTCAGTTGTCTCTGGTATCAAACCTGCGTGCAGACTGTGAAGCATGAGAAAGGGACCTGCACTATGGTAGGCTGAATACATTAGAGTGTGGCACAGCAATCTCATGAAACTCTGCTTCTCTCTGTCCCTGGCTCTCCTTTCCCTCACACCGCTTCAGGGTTACTGCAACATGCACTGTTCTCATACAATTTCCAGATTTAGCACCATAATTGTCTCATTTCCCCATACCAGCCTCCGTAAAGGATAAAAGCTCCACAGTCTCCACCTCCTCACATCCGCTGGGCAGTTTCATTTCAGAGATGACTACCCAGGAGCTGTTAGTGATTATAAGAACCATCCGTGTTATGCCTGCTGTCAGGTTCCCTCCTGGGCCAAAGTATTGAAAAGACATATTGTACGCTCAGCAAGAAATTGCAGTTAGCCTAGGATATACTTAGACCATCGTTTTGAGAGAGAATATTAAGAACTCAGGGCACTGGAAAAACAAAGGTCTTTTTCCTCCCCAGGAGGTAGAAAAGTGCCAGAAGGTGGATATGAGGCTTTTGTAAGCTTTGAGTTTGTGGATTCTGCTGTCTGACTCAAGGTTCTAGCTCTATAGTATGTAATTTAAAGTCTCCTCTAGGTGCTTATAATTTAATTGTAAGGTGTTTCACAAACATCTTAGCAGGTGCAAAGAGGACGTGAAGTGATCCTTTTTTCCTCTCTCCTCAGCTGGAACATGAAGAAGGCACTTTATGATCCAATTAGTGCCTCCAGGAGCTCTCTAATTGCATTATAAAGCATCTTAAAAAAAACCCAGAAAATTAGAAGTTGGTTTTAAAGCCTTAAAAAAAAAAAAAAAAAAACCAAAGAAAAGAAAAGAAGGTGAGGTTTAACTATTTGCACTCCTGGTAACTCAGCAGAGACCCAGCATCCTTATACACCTTGTTTTGTCTGTAAGTTCCACAGATGTGAAATACATTCCATCACCCAGAACTCTGGAGAGTGGAGCATCCTTTATTGCATTGTAATCAGAGCTTGAAGTATGCTGGGAAGCTTTGTAGCCAAAGCAGCTTGTGACTTTTAGGCATGTTGCTCATTCAAGGAAACTGCAACTGTGCTGCACTATCTGTGGCCATTTTAGCCTGCTAAATATCTGTTTCTGTTGAGTACTTATACCAAGCTCATTGGCATAGTGTCTGAGAGGTATTATATATAATGAGCTATAACAGGCTTTCAACTTCAAAGCTCAGCCTCTGTATAATAATTATCACATCCCTTCCCATAACTCTCACATATTTTACTTACTGAGTGGGTGGGAAGAAGATACTTAAATAATATTTAGACTTACATAGTGCATTTCAGCTGTAGATAACAAAATATTTTTCTGTTGGCAGCTAAGCATTATCATCCCCACTGTGAAGATGGAAAAGACTAAAAGGCAAGTAACACTGAACTGTAAATAGAACTCCAGCTTCTGATCCTTAGTGTACAACCCTTCCTCTTCATTCAATTAGTGCTGCTCTCAAGTATTTTTCTTCATTAGCTGGAAAAAGTTATAGGACTTTTATCGCTTTTTCAATAAAAGAATGAAATGTGTAAAAGCAAAACACTTGAATATGTCTGTTATATCTCATAAATGGCAGTAATGCTTGCTTTCCCTTACACACACATACAACTGGGCAGAATATCAGCCATGCATTTTGTGTTTCCATCTATTCCTTTTTTTTTGTTGCTGGGATTTAATGCAGCCCATGGCAGCAAAAGGGCACACTAGCAAGACTCTGAGATGAGGCTACACTGTGTCTATTCATTCCCTCAGGAAGAGTCTAATGCCGCCAAGGGTGTCCTTAAGCACATATATATCCTTGAAATCACTCAGAAAGGGACATCAATCTAATTTAAATATTCCAAAATTCGGGTATTATGTTACCTGAACTCAGTCCTCCTCTTCCTGCTACATTTGTACTCTTATTTAGGAGAGCCTTTTCTTGCCTGGTACTGCAACTGCGCTGGGAACCTCTTCTCCCTCTGCCTAGCAGGCATTGACAGTCTCTCTGCATTGTGATAATAGGAGAAAAGGACTGCACCTCTGGGAAGAGAGATTCACGGTCAGGTGCTGTTTCAGGGAAAGGGTAAGGGACAGCAGACAGCTTTCATCTTTTGTTCTGCCACAGTCTGTCACACACCTATGCATTGGCATACCCATTCTTACAATGTTTTGAGTAAAGCCACTGATAATTCACAGTAGGTTATCAAGAGATTTGACCAGGATGCTCTTTTTTTTTACCTCTTTTCTGCGAAAGTTCACCCTGCTTTCTCTCGTCGGAATTATGGGTTGAATTTCAGTCATATTCAAAGCCCCAAAACAAAATTATCTCACAAAACCAAGAATGCTGCTCACATTAAGACTCCTTTGATCCAACAAACAATGCATCATCTTGTTCCAGATTCTTTCATGGCAGGTTCCCAATTTCTGGTATAAAATTCATAGGCCTTAATAAATCTTCCACAGTAATAGTCTGAATTTCAGGAGTTTAACAAACATGCTGAGTTTTAGGTTTTATTACAAACATTTCATATAATTAGCATGAACAGATGGCATATGATTCTACCATTAATCATTTGTGTACAACCAAAATACAGTAATGTCAGTATCTCCCAGGATTACTTCTTTGAAAAAATACCTGGCTGCAATTGTGTTCTCTCTTGCACCCATCAGACACCATGACTGTAGTAAAATTACTTCTGATTTATCACATTATTGAACAAGGGTAGAATAAAGCCTTTTTCATTATGCAAACTATCCTCAGTAGTTTCAAGACTTACATTGGGTTTTACGTAATATATAATCAGTAAAAAAAACAACTTCGCTGTGTAGGACAAAAAGGAGAAATATTAATGGAGAATCTTTCAAAGCATTTCTGGAAACAATACCCTTATGTATAAAAAAAATCTTTTTTTTTGGCTTCTCTACGTGGTAGTGTTTTCAATTCCAATAGCTATAATAAGAAAAAAAATCTGCCCTATTTGTCAATCTGTCAGGAAATATATTTCAGCTTCAAGCATCATACTCCTGGGGTTTATGGAAATCACAAAACATCTCATTCAGATGAAGAGGCTGAAGCAGTGCAATTAATATTTTCAATTTCTGCCTTCAGCATGAAAAGAAGCTCAAAAGCTTTTTGAATCTGAATCCCAAATGCTGTCTAATAGTTCACATCTGGCTTATGATATTTAGGAGAAACAACAGTTGTTGTTATCACCAGTGCATTCAGTGACACACTAACCTTGCTTACCAAGGGGAGCACAGGGCTGGCCAGAGGTCATGGAAAGGTTGTTTGGCAGGTTCAGCTGAGCAGAAAGGTTGCATCTCGAATGCTGCTGTTGTGTAGCTTGGTGATGGAAAAGCCTACATCTCCCTGACACTACATAACCATGGATTACCACGTATTTTCACACACTGTACACACGGAGTACAGCCAACAAAGTAATGCTGTTTATTGGCAACAATCTTTGCACAGTGACAAGTTTAACCTTTTTATATTGCATTTATTTGTTCGCATTTCAGTAGTACTTAACACCTAATCTCAGACTTTGCTATGTTTGACGCTATGCAAGAACCTGGACAGATATAATTCATTCCTGGAAAATATTTCCAGTCTAACCCTGTTTGACACATCAGGAAGAACCACACTGTCCACTAGCGTTTCTTCTGTGAGACTCTTGTTCAGGAAAGGCAATGGCGATAGTTGTCTCATTGCTGGAGCTAGACAATTGATCAGCCATTCCAAGCAGATGTTCTCTTGTATGACTACTTTACCTCACACCATTTCAGAAGGATCCAGAGAGTGTAACAACCATGCTGCTATAGCAGAGGAATGTTGTACAGAGAGAAGAGGGGCTTACTCCGAAAATTTTGCAGCAGACCTTAGAAGACTTTCTCCTACCTTGTTAACTTTACCATAAAAAATCATCCTTTCTTCTTGCAGTGTCTATGTCCAAAAAAAGGACTGTTTTTTAGCAGAGAAATAGGGAAAAAAATAGACTTATATAAACACTAGTTTGTTCCACTTTAAATTAGTACTTGTTATTAAAATACCTGGCTTAAACTACCACTGAGGTGACAAAGGAATTTGGGTCACGTTTTAGGTAGGAACTTGCACTAGGAAAATGAGTGGTGTCAGCACTGGCTTTCAGGATGCTACCTGATAAAACTCTCATCAGTCAGGGTTTATTAGGTGTAGCCTCGCTTTGAGCAGGAGGTTGAACTAGAGGTCCCAAGGTCCCTTTTAACCTGAATTATTCTATGTTTCTAAGAAGTCAAGCCAATACTCAGGTGGCTGAAAAATGGCAAACAACCCATAGTAATGAATTGTTTGGCACAACCGAATCAGTATTCTCTACCTCCCACAGCTTTCCTTCTCTTCTCACCAGGCTTTTAGCTGGTAATTTATGTTTTTACCGATTCTTTTGTAACCACAACTGTAAAAACAAGAGGGAGAAAGGGATATAAAAGAAAATAGCATAGACACAATTGATGATAATAAGAATACAGATGCTGTTCTCCTCCACCAGAATGGGGTAGGACAGTAAACCAAGCGTGGTTATGGTAGCTGCTAACAGGCAAAGGCTTCTTAATATTCCTTCACAGTTTATAAAAGATAAAGGTTTTCTAAATTCATCTTTATAAACATAATGAAACAAAATAGAGAGAGAAATATTTGTCATCCTGGGATAAATGTCTTTTCTTGAACACCAGAAAAACTCACTGCCAAAGTTTGCTGGCCAAAAATCAGGCAGGAGGTGATTTCTTCATTGTGAGCAAGCTTACTGAAAGTACCCTTTCAGTCACTGCTAAATTTGTCTCCTGCTGATATAAAGTACCCGTGCAGGCAAATTTTAATCAGAGGCGTGTCTTGTCTGAGCAGTCACAGGACTGCAATACATGAAGGGCTACTGAACAGTAGAGTGCTCATACTTCTGTGCTAGGACATGTATTTACAAAGCAGATGAAAGGCTACCCAGGGAGCGCCTAACAAACTCTTGCTTGTGGCTATGAATAACAATGAAAGCTGGGTTGAAGTGTATTGTGAGGGTATTTTTTTTGTCCTTTGGTGAATTTTTACACTTAAACCGAACCATTTTATTTATTTATTTTATGCATGTGACTAAATCCAAGTTGAGGGTGGTAATCACTGTAAGCTTTATGCTTCCTGCTCACCTTTCTGAAAACATCCAGGACAACTGAAGCTGTACCTGAAGTTAACTTTCAGGTATGGTTTGTCACACAATATATGCAGACATATCGCATATGAACAGGTAATATATGATATATATATGATACGATCACATAATCCCAGGTACTGAATATTGAGACCTTGAGTGTCACTGTTTAGCCAGTCTATCCAAGGCTTGGGATCATATCACAGAATCATAGAATGGTTTGCTTTGGAAGGGACCTTAAAGATCATCTAGTTCCAACCACCGTGCCACACGCAGAAACACCTTCTACTAGACCAGGTTGCTCAGAGCTCCATTCAGCCTGACCTTGAAAACTTCCAGGAATGGGCATTCACAACTTCTCTGGGCAACCTCTTCCAGTGCCTCACCACCCTCACAGTAAAGAATTTTTTCCCAATATCTAATCTAAACCTACTCTCTTTTACTTTGAATCTACTCCTCCTTATCTTGTTCACCACATGCACTTGCAAAAAGTCCCTCTCCATCTCTCCTGTAGGCTCGCTTCAGGTACTGAAACCTTGCAACTAGGTTACCCATAAAATGTTACTTTTCCAGACTGAAAAAAACTGAATTCTCTCAGAGTATCTTCATAGGAGAGGTGCTCCATCCCTATAATCGTCCTGGTGGCCTCCTCTGGACTTGCTCCAACAGATTGATGTATTTCCTATGGTGAGGACCCCAGAGCTGGACTGAGTGTTCCATGTGGGGTCTCACCCAAGAGGAGTAGAGGGGCAGAATTGCCTCCTTTGGCCTGTTGACCAGGCTGCTTTTGATGCAGTCCAGGTTACATTTGGCTTTCTGGGCTGTGAGCATACATTACCAGCTCATGTCCAGCCGCTCATCCACCAGCACCCCCAAGTCCTCCTCAGCAGGGCTGCTCTCATATGTCATCCTGTAACTTTTCTACGCAGTAGATCAACTGATTATCTAATAATAACTTTGATGGGTTTTCTCCAGAGTGTGTTAAGGGCCAAAATTTGCCTACACTTTATATGAATGAGAGTGGAACAGGAAGCCTATTCACAGTTTGTAAAAGGGATGAGCTAAATTTAAGTTTTTACTCTTTATGAATGTGTGTTCTGCCCTCATTTCTCTGTTGAATATTCAGGCCAGGGAGCACATGCTGGAAGGAATATGCTATCCAACAACATAGAAATGGAATATGGAGTGCTGGAACACTGAATTTATACTAACTGGAGTACTGGAAGTATTCTTCCTGCTTGGACTCTTTAAACCTTCAGTTGATTTTCAAGGGCCTTTTATAATGCACCATGGCAAACTGGCAGACATTAACCCAGCTTTTTAAAGCAGAAGCAGTTACACATCATTCTAATACATCATTTTTGTGTATTTTTTTTCCGAGTGAAAAGCTACTATTATCTGCAAAGAGGTAGAGCTATTTTTTTGCCACAAAGGTCTTTCCTTCCTCCTGCAAGAAGATGATTGCTTCCTGCTTATAGTAAAACTAGCTCTTATATGACTGAAGCACTGAAGACACTTAAAGACAATATTAGGAGATATCTTGCTTTCCACAGAATCAGAGCTAACACCTATAAGTTTTGAAGGTAGAAAGAAAACAAAATTTTCTTGACACAGATACATTTTTATGAATATCTGGACTTGAGTCAAAGCGTGTTTTTGGTGGATGATGATGCTGAAATACAATCAACTTCTCATGGAAATCTTTTTCTGAAATGTAATTATTATTAGGAAGTACTACAACTGAAGAAAATACCAGTTGATAATTGGCAACAATTCTGTCCAAAAATAAAAAAGGCAAAATGCTTTTTTTTTTGAGGTCTTTTGGTTAACAGATTAATAAAAAAGATTTATATAGCGGGGAGTATGGAGTGGAAGGAAGAGAAGGTGACTGGCATTCCATCCACATGATATTGTGTCCCCAGAATTTCTTACCAGATACTTGAAGCTGAGTCAGCTGCACAAAACCTTCAGAGTAAGGTTTGAATTCATGCCTTAAATCTGCACTGGGTTTTCCTCTTTCCCCACACTCTTTCATATTCACTTTGATAACAAATAGGAAATGCACTCTCGTTAGACGTATGATTTCACTCTTTGAGATGCTGTTCCTGAAACACTGTTGGCTTCAGACTACAGACATTTACCAATATTTAGAGATATTTACCATTCTTTTTATTTGAATCACATGTCATCTCTCTTATGGTTGATATCTTTGTTGATATCTTTGAGGTAGATCTCTAGAAATAATTATTTTTTTAAATTCCCCGCCTTTTTTTTTACAGACAGCAAGATGAAATACTGATGTTTAATAAATGTGCTGATTTATTACATGGTTTCTAGTATGGAAAATTTTAAAAGTAAATGAACAGAAATGTCAGTTTTCATGTTTTGCAAGCTAGGCAATGCAGTGGGATTGGTGACAAGAAGTCTACAAAACGGGAAGTGAAGAAGAAAGTGAAAGTCCTTCTCAATCAATGATCAGACAAAAGAAGTGAAGAATTTCTCAGGTATTCTTTTGTGAAGATCAGGGTTTTAGCATCACTTGAAGACATGCTTCCCAGAAATATTACACTTCTATGCTTTTTCAGAGGTCTATGGGAAAAAGACAGAGAACAAAAGAAAATAAAATAGAAATTAACAACTATTACTATGGTTCTCCCCCATGCTATGATGCACACTTTTATACCTTTAATCTGTGGATTTCAAAGTCTTCATTAAATCTGATTTGATTAACCTAAAGAAATCCAGGATTTAATTTACAGCTACTTGCCAATTTACAAGCCATTGAAGTGCAATGAATCTGAGCATTCTTCTTTCAGTACTTTCATAATTAAGCATTTGACTAATTTAAATATTAAAACTGTTTTCTCATAATTGCCTGATCTCAGTCAAATATAAGCAAGACAAATTCATGTCTGCTTAAAAGATATGAGATCTGTTTTAGCATAAAGCCCACTGAAGGTAGAAAGATTCTAGTCCTTCTGTCAGCAAGACCAGCATCTGCAGGGGCTCTCTGGGAAAGGACTGGTGCAAAATTTACACTGTTTAAGAGCAGAGTTTCACTGCATACACTAAAGGAAGCCAACAAAATTAGTTGTTTCTCTCTTATTACTAATAGCATCAGAAATTATTTTAAAACAGAAGAAGAGCTGTTAAAATATAGATATATAGTTTCCGATTATTTGTATCTCATTTTGCTCAGATGAGATATTGGAAATGGAAAGGTAATTTTAATTTTCTCTTTCCATTCTACTTCATTATCAGGCTAACATTCATGAACATAATTCAAACATTGGCATAGGTTTGTCAGAAAGTTTGAGATATCATCTTCATCCTTGGAGATATTCAAAACTCAACTAGATGAAGCCCTGAGCAGCCTGCTCTAGTTGAGCCTGCTTTGAGAAAGGGGCTTATTGGACCAGATAACCTCCAGAGATCACTTCCAACTTCAACTACTCTACAACTCTTTGAAAATATTTAAATCTGAATTACAAAAAATTTTCACAATGTAGAAAATATATACTTGGAAAGTTAAATACATTTCAGAGTTCCTTTGCACAGCTTCTTGTGGGTGCACAACCCTGTCCCTGGTCCTTGGACTGGCCATGGGTAAATAGCACACCTGACTTTATCTACTGCTGTATAAACTGCTAATGCAAACTATGCACCCCTTAAGACCCACTTCAATTATAAAAATCCTATTTTATGAGGACATGGTTCATGCATAATCTGTGTTCTTGATCTCTGAACAGGATTTAACTTACACAGAGATCTGGTGTACTTCAAACAGTTTGCCTCCTATCTCCTCTTAGCACCTCCAAACAAGAGTTCCACTGCCTTCCAGTTAGGAATCACACTGATTATACAAGAGCTGCCCATATAACACCACTGGTTTTTCTAACAAACATGCAATTGCAGATAAGTGTGGGTAAATAATATGACGTGCAAAGGAACACAACGGAGTGCACTGTACTATTACCCATCTGGAAGATTTATTTGACCAATATATCAGCCGTCAGGGGATTTGAAGCACTGTCACATATTTGCAGAACCAAAAAAACATCTCCAGCACAATATATGTATGTGCTTCATTAGTGCTGAGAATGTGTCATTTTAACAAAGTACGGGAAAAATCAAAGTCAGTAAGAGGGAAGCAAAACTAATTATTTAAGAGATAAATCTAGTTTTTTTCAGACAGGTTATGGGACTTTCCTGTGCTAGGGAGACAGCTCATGCCATAAAATCAATACAAAAGGAGTTTGATGTAAGTTTGGAGCAAAAGTTCAAGTTCTATTAAAGACATTCATATACTTACCTTTCTTTATACTACAGATCACACCCGTGAAATGCTTCTGTTCACAACAATAAAAGAAAAGAATATAGGGACAGTAGGTGCTGATGGTGTTCTGATTCTTTTTCTTACGCTTTTCTTTGAGACATTTAAGTTTGCGAATGTTCAGGATGTTCAGCAAAGCCAATTTTCTTGTGACAAAGTGACCAAGTAGCAGTGCTTGGAGAGCGACTAAGTGATGAATTGAATTACATAACCTTGTCAGTAGGCAACTTTTTTTTGCTTGCCTAATGTAAAATGTTAGTAGGTCTGATCAGATTTTGAATGATATATACCTTTTTTAAAAATCAAACCTTCACTCTTCAGTCACTTAAATACATTAGAAAATTGTACCCCAAAACATAAATGTATAAAAATAACCATCAACATCTCCCAGGCTTTACATATAATTCATGCCGTGTTTCTCACAAATTATGATAAACTGAAAATCTGGAACAATGTCACTTTGTAACTGTCTTTCAAAATAAGATACTTTTGGTCCATGACATGCTAAAACATATGCTTTAGGAAAAAATTGGTGGAAATACAATATTACTAATCATTGATAATATTTATTTAACAGTACAGGGCATATGTAATTACAAATGTAATTTCAAAAAGGCTGTCATACACTTTTGCTTTCTCCAAAAACTAAACCGCGCTTGGAACAATGCAACAAAATGCACATGAGATTTTTTATTTCTTGCTGCTCCAGGGAACTAATTTAAATGCACAATATGGACTTTAAGGGGTTTGTTTATGTGTTTTTTCCCCTTTGGCCCAGCTCCTAGTTTCAGAAACAGTTGCTATTTGTTGTAAGCACAGGAATAACAAACTCACAATTCCACCAGAGACGTAGGCAGGTTATTAACAGCTGGGGAGTAAATTTCAAGTCAAACAGCACCATATTGTTTCTGTTCCTCAGATGCTATTTTCATGCATATTAGCAAAATAATTACACTTTCCTTTCATAAGGAAACATATTTATAACAAGAATTGTGACACTTCAAAGAAACTAGAGTCATTTCAGCTAAACTTAACTTGTGTGCTCCCCATTTTTTGCTGGTAAAAAGTTCAACAAAATCTTCACCAAAAAATGTACTCTGTTGAAAAAAAGAATAATGAAAAACTAATAAAGTTACGGAGAGCTAGTCTCATTCCTTCACTCTATTATCTGTGTTTTCAGTGATGGCAGCTGCAGGTAAGGAGCTGTACAAGAGGAAGTCAATCCTTTAGAGGGTTCACTAAGATTCTGAAAGGAGTACAATTTCATTCTTTTGTTACTAGATCATATAAGATATGGACATAGTCATGCAGGGTTCAAGGCAATATAGCTCCAGCTGACACTGGGGTTACATTCATGGATGTGAGCTTGGCACAAGCTTGATTTCATGGCTGTGGAGACCTCCCAGTCTGTCACTATACTCCTTTGAAGATCTGAGCCTGAGCCACTCTGAATGAGATTTGTAAAGGAGTTTTGGCACCTACATATTACTAACTAATCCAGTGAGAGGCACCCACACAGGACATGAACTCATGCTACCTGTCTACAAACTAGAAATTCAATTAGGTCATGTTTTTTTAGAACTATTACAAGGATAAATGGAGAAAAAATCCATTAGTGAGACCCCAGTGGTCCCTGTGTGATTTTAGTCTGTCTGTATAATCAAGACTTATGATATGCAGTGGATATGTGACCTACATGACACCAGTGGGGCTTCACAAAAAAGTACTAATCCTGTATGAATATCGCAGTGGAGATTAGTATTCTGATGTCAGCTGAAGGGGGAAAACATGCTTAAAGAAACAATTTTTCTTTTCCCTAAAAAGCCTTGATTGTTCTGAACTTTTAAACAATGCACTTGCAACAAAACTTTTCTCGTGATGTTGACACGTTGTTCTGATCTGAAATGCAGAAGTCAAGGACCAGAGCTTATTCTTGTCTTTTACACTACAAATGTTGTTAATGATTGGGAGAACACTCAAATAAGTTGATTTCTGGAATGTTGTTTTAATGACAATCGCAATAATGTCCGTTCAACAGTAAAGATTACAGCAATCATCTCACTGGTAGTGCATCCCCCATTCTCTTAGCACTTAAAGAAAGAGACCAGAAAAGGTAAGGCCCTTAAAATCCACTTGCTGTATGTTATCCATTGAACTTCTGAGAAGATCCTTATATAATCTTGAGTATTATTGGTTTATATTGCCTTAAATTGTCCTAGGCTTTACTTTTTCATACATTGCCATGTATGTGTTAGGTGCATTCAGACTCATAGTTTTCTGCCAATCTCTTCTAGATAAATTCAGGTGAAGGGTGAGGATGTCAAACACAACTAGAATAGCATGGTCTGCCTGTGCTGGTCTTGTTTTAAAGTTCAGCACATTATTTTTCTTTAGAAAATCTTGTTCAAATTTGAAACTAAAATGTCTTCATTGAAAATATGCCAGTTTATCGTCACAGTGCCAAAATTCTAAGGCACTAGAGATGTTGGGATCATCAAAGAGAGGCTAAGGTAGACCTGACCTTGGTCTCTCAAAAATTGTTAGAATTTACCAGGATAAAAATGAGGTGGAAGGAAACTGTTTCTATAACAAATGCTACCCTGCTCCATATGAGAATTACAAAAAACTTCTCATAAAATTGCGACTCCTGCCAAGTGTTGTGTATATCATCAGACTTTGAGCTCCTAGTCAAGTAGGTATAAAAATGATTGTATGGCTGAAGACATTTGTCTCTGCACATTTGGTTGTGCGATAATGTAGATGGACTTCGAGAAGAACTCAAGATCAATTTTATTCCCTGCAGGTGACACCGGGTGTGCAAGTCTTACAGTGTCTGTAACATGGGAACATACCATACTTCTCTTTTTTGTATGGGGACTTCTCCTTTTGACACATTCTAGACTTAGTGAACTAAATCCTGGTTAATACTATGTCTTCCTGTGAGCGGGACCCATTTATCTGTCACAAACTAAATGGCAGAATTGAAAAGTCTCTTTGGCATGAAGGTAATGAAGGCAATGGGGTTTCTGAAGAGAGAGGTGTAGAAAACATTTAGTGAGAAAGACTGGAGTAGTGGATAATGGGGTTTTCTTCAGGAGAAGAAGAGCAGGAATTGCTGTTGATATTTAACAACCTTATCATCAGAGTTAAAGCTTGAGTTCCAAGTCTGCAGACTCTCTTCAAAACAGCATAAAGACTCAAATTTTTCACAGCACCCTAAATCTGCTGGAGACTTTATAGGAGAAACTTCTCATGAGAAACTGCTAAGACAAGCACCTTGCACTCATATTTTGGGAGTACAGGCATTATACATGGTGCCTCCTATTTTCAGGGAGTTTACTTGCCTTTCTTTCTGGATCCTACTTTCCTAGAGATCTGTTGTCCTGAATTGCTGCCTCACAGGTCTGTGAAGGGCATCATTGCTTCATAACCTGAAAAAGCCCTTTTTCCACCAAAAAAGTAGATCAACAGAATCAACTCAAATCCTATCATATTTTTTAACCAACATAAAGGCCAGAAATTATAATGAACAGAAAAACACATTTTGAAAAAAATCTTCAAATACTCTTTCTGTTCATTCTCTCAAGTGGACACAAGGTACTGTATACTCTGTTCTCTGTAAGTGGTTGTTATCTTTGAACACTTGAACAGTCTCCTGAGTTAAATGGAACTACTTAGCCACTTAAAGTTAAGCACCAAACTTTAAGAAAGTTGGCCATTTTTCATGAGGAAGGAAAAGTGCAGAAATTTCAAAGGTAAAGTATCTTGATTGTAACTTGAAATATTTTGATGGGGAAAAGCTTTTATTATACTTCATGACAACCATACTTGTATTGCTTCATGCTTCTGTATTCCATACTGCTTAGATTATTTTTCCATCAGCAGTTTTCATGGAGAGGAAAAACAACGTATGACAAGAGATGATTCTTCCTAAGACACTTGACCTGTGGACTGTGATGGAAGTCTAAGTTAGGTAAATATACCTGCTGTGACTATCACAATCGTTTGAAATGAAAATATTTTGCCTTTGGAACATAGAGTCATCAGCTCCCAAGAGCTTTATGAGGAAACATGGATTTTTTTGTGGAGAGGAAAAGTGTGCTTATCAGCCATAATTGCAAAATGCATATATAAGATGTACAGCATGAGACAGAGTAACCTATCAGGTTTTTTTCCCTTGGCCTCTTGAACAGCGTTGAATGGCCTCGTTTCAAAATATTCCAGGATCACTGCAATAAAAACTGTCAGAGTTGTCATCAGTTTCAAAATGCCTACACTAAAGCATCATTTTATCTGATTTTATAACATGTTTTTTGGGGCAGGCTTAAATAAACTGAGGCATGGCCCCAAAATTCTTTATTTAACTGATTGTGACTAGCTGTGGCTCCAGCCAACCATCACATAATAAAGGGTTTATGTTATTGCTGCAGCTTGAGTACATACTTTGAAAGAAAGAAAAAGTTTTTGCCTTCTCAGTTGCTTCATAGGCCAGTGACCTTTATAAATGACAGCAAATCTCTGCTGAATGAAGGATGAGGGAAAAGAGGAAAACATTAAGATATTTTGTCCTACTTTTTTGTGGCATGTTGAAAACAATCACAGTGCCTATTTGTCATGTTCCAGCTTTGCCTCCCTTTTCCAGTAGTCTCTGACAGGCTGAATGAAGAAAGTGTAAGTTAAGATGAATTGGCAAAGGTATCACTTCTGGTCTGTCTAATTCTGAAGAAGATGAAAAATATATATAATACCAGGGTGTTACAGTGAAGGAAGCATTACAATCAGGGGAATGCAGGGATATAGTAAAAATCCTTTGGGCAATTTTGGCAACAAATGAATAATCCAACTGTGTTTCTCATAATTCAAGATCTTCTGTTACTTCATGCTATTTGTAACATTACCATAACAACCAGGCTGTTCGTGCTGAAAAGGAGTGAGCAAGATGAACAAACACAGAAATAGTAGTTATAACAATAGAGGAAAAATATGAGAAAAATTTCCCTAATACTAGTGCTCGTTCATGCTGCAAAATTATTTTCAGGTGTAGCATGTGCTTCTGTTTTGACTCATTTAAAACCACACTGGGGAAGCACTCAGGAGCAGACCACACAGAAAAATCCCTCCTCAGCAGTGGGAGTGATGGGATGAATATCACCACTCTTCCATGCAGGAGTTGTAAACCTGAAAGTCTAAAAAGCCTGGTCATACTGGGGTGTGCAGCAAGGTCCATAGGCAGCTGTCCTGGGATAGTCCGCATACTTCCAGGAGGTCAGTATCCAGCTAGCTGCCAGTGCCCAGAGGATACTTCCTGGTGAGCCCTGCTTGCCAGCTTCCCTCTTTCCGTGACTATCTAAAACAAATATTCAAGGTCTCACAATGGTGCTTAGGAGGAATCAGGGGCTAAGGCTCTTGTCCTAATCATAGTCTCTCATTCAGTGAGGGAAAAAAGATTTCCAGACCTCAGTCCTATGCAAGAAAAGTGTTGAATAAGTTACAGTTTTCACAATGTACAATCACTGAGCTACTAATCCTGCTTCCTTTGTGCAGTCCAGTGGCAA
Source organism: Pachyramphus minor (assembly GCA_013397135.1). Lineage (NCBI taxonomy): Eukaryota > Metazoa > Chordata > Aves > Passeriformes > Tyrannidae > Pachyramphus > Pachyramphus minor. Next base: position 230,108 of record VYXB01009677.1, read on the forward strand.
GAAGAGACAGTCAGCCACATTTGTGCATACACATAAAAGTTTGCTCTCTCCCTCTCTATGTAGATTCAGGTTGGAGACATATCATTCCATAAAGAACAATACAATCATATTTAAAATCTCCAGGCAATTTACTGTAGGCTGATTGTGAGCAAGACAAGATAGGAAGTTCATAAAGATGAACAGAAAGGCCTTCTTTATGGAAAAGAGTTTGATTATCTACCCCTGGGTGCTGATGAAAATTTCACTAGTGGCTTCAGTCTAAAAATTTAAAATTTATTAAATCTTAGTTAACAAACTAAATAAAGAGAATTATAATTCAGATTTTATTCAAAGATTGTTTATACTAGCTTATTCTCATTCAGTTTAGTGAAAAAATTCTTGACTAACAATACTTGCAAACTAGATCCAAACCCTTACCTTCTATAGCTCAAGAGATTAACACCATCTTAAAACAAATATAGAGCACTAAAATTACTTGAAATTTTTCAGTAATGATTCTTGCTCTGAAATTGTTTTTTTCTTTTTTTATTTTTAATGCTTTTTTATTTTTTAATATTTTTAATGTTTGTGTTCAAGATTTTCTAATGTTTATTGAAAATATTGTGTACTTTTTTTTCTTTACTGACCTGATTTTAGCAAAAAGCAACATCTGGATATCCACAGGGATATTTCCAATATAGCATTTTGAAAGAAAAAAACTGCAGATGTTTGTTTTTTGTACGCAAATTGCCAAAACCCTAAAATGGATCTGCTTCAAACAGCTTCAAATGTAAATTGCATCAGTAGTTCAAAACGTGCCATGAAACCTCATTTTCTCTTTTAGCCACCTGTACAGACTAATTGATCTTACCTCATCTCTGCCATTTTTAAGAGCTGAATTTCTGCCACAGTCACTGCTGTTTTGAATTTGCTGCCTGTCCATGGGCAGTAGTCACAAAGGGAATTTAGAAAACAGAGGAATGACAATGTCTCATTGAAATTACTCTCCCACAAAATTGGTATAAGGCAGAGAGTGTGGGAGGCACAGAGAGGATTGTCTTCAGGATGTAGATTGATAGACACCACATGGCTTGGCACTACAGGGCAATGTCTGTGACAGTCACTTCATACACACCTACCTTAATGCACTCTCTGCAGTGATTTCTTCAGGCCCTATAATACCAGCAAATGATGGCACTCGATAGTCTGAAGTACATGTTTTATTGAAAGAAGCTGAATTACCTTTTCATAGGTGCTGATTAAAGTTTTGCTAGGGGCTTAGATGGAAAAAAAAAAAAGTCCTAAGTTAACAAATCATACAAAGACATTAAAATTTTTACTTTTTTTCTGACAGCGTTATATATACTGGTGTGTCCCAGTGAGTTCATGGAAGTATTCTGGATTAACAGTCCAGGCAAATTATCATGGGTGGCAAGCATATTATGAAAGACAGCACTTTGATAGCTACCCTGGTGGGAATAAAATTTCAATAATGGACTATAGATACACTTATTAGGCTTATCACCTGTTGCAAACACAAGAGAAAGTCCCTACTGTGCTCGTCTTATTTGATTTCAGGAACCACCGTGACACTGGATGAAAAACATCAACCGAGATTCATTTTTCACACCTCTCCTCCACAGCCACCAGTAGTTCATCCATCCTGAGATCACATCGTAATTTCTGTGGGCAAAAGGGTGGTTCAGTGATTAGAAGATTGCCAGCCCAGGACACTTCAGACCTACCTTCAGCCTCACGCTCATAATTCTTCTTGTGGCAGGTCACTTCTTATTTTTTGCCATCAAGCCCTCATCAACACCACTACCATCACTGTGCCCACTGTTCAGGTTAGCATCTTCAGCACAGCTTATTCCTTGGATTCACGCATTTAGGGAACAGTAATGTCTCACAAATTGTCCTTATGAAGATAATGCCTCTCCTGTCCATGTAAGCCACTCAAATTTCTCATCCCAGCATCCTTTGTTTAAGGTCTTAGCTACTGCAGGGTACTTTTCTCTGGATTTGACAAATGCATATTTGTTCTGAGGATGCTCATGCAGAATGCAGCTGCAGAGAATTTCTTATGCTGACTGTCTATCTTCACTGCTGTGACAGACACTTGGCTCTCAATTCTCTTGAAAAAGCATTCACTGCATCTAGTCATTTGTAAAGAGCACTCAGGCTGGTTCTCAGTGCTCTGTCTTTCAAATATACTTTCATATTAAAATAAAGCTCCCGGTATTAGCTCAGCTGAGCCACAGCCGTGGTCCAGATTTTCCTCTTTCTGCAGTAAAGTGGTGCCTTGTTAAGACCCAAAAAGTGGGTCATTCAGGTCTCTCCATTGTCTCTTGCCTACTTCTTTAAGCCCTCTGGGAGCAAACCTTTTTCTGATGCAGGATCCTTGACTGTGTACTCAAGTATCTGGAAAAAAAATAGAAAACATGCTATATCAGCATAGAAATATTATTTCTTATTAGCCTTACCATAAGGAGGAGTTGAGGATGACTGTCCAATAACTGTCTTCTTAACACATGGCAACAATTACAGTTTGAAAAATAAGACAAAAATGAAAAGCTACTTTTTCATCCGTCCATTCTTCCACATATAATGAGACAGGTGAAAAATGTTTTACTTGGAGGTAGATGTCACTTCTGAAAGCTTTTAGTCACTAATTACACAGTGGCTTTGCTTTGTATCATACTTAATGTCAATTCTTCAGCAAATTCTAGTTTAAAAAAAATAGTTGTTAGATTAATTGATATGTGATTAAGTTGTCATTTTTTTCATAGGATATCTTAGTTAAAGTATTTTTGTAACACTGTAAATCTATTCATGTTAAAAAACCAATTGTCCCTTAGGGTTTTGTTTTAAGAAGTCTAAAATATTTTTAAAAATTCAAATTTGATAAATTAAATTATGCTTAAAGAAATAAATATGCCCACCGCATCAGGTTGGCCACTTCCCCAAAACAGGAAAAGCATCCAAAGTTTTTTGTCTTGCCTCACAATTGCAGTGCTGAGCTGATACCTGGGCCATAGTACAAACTGGATTTTGTGGGTTTTTACATGTCATGTATGCTAGGGTATGTCTGCAGTAAATGAAGAGGGACAAAGGCTCCATCAGAATGCAGTTGAATTTGAGGTGTAGTGGGTCATTCTGTCTTCTCTTATTCTAGGGCCTAAAGTTGTAACAGTGAAGCTTGATATTTTGTACCTCAGTTCTTGGCTAATGGGGATAACATTGCCTTTCATTAAGTTTTCTATTTAGGTTGCCAGTTGTTTGGGACAAGAATTATTTTAACTACACACATATGTTATACATACAATAATAGGGCTCATAGTGCAGGTAATTTCCCAATGCTTCTGTAGTATGTACTGACAAAAATTAAGACCACTTTAAAATGAAATTATTTTGAGATAACTTGGAAGTCATGTTTAATTTTAAGCAATTTCCTTGAGCACCCACTTGCCCATTAGTTCTTCTACAAATTCTTTGCCTGTAAATAAAATTGAAAGCCTCATTGCTTTTCGCTCTGGAAAACCTGAGCTGTATGTTCAAGGTGGCAGAGATGAATTCAACACCACCTTCAGTATTGGGCCTAGAGTCTTCTTGATAAGTCTCACTTGATAAAGTGAAAGACTAAGCACTTTAGACAGATTCTTCCAAAGGGATAATGCAGACCTCTGTGGAGACTGTAGTTTTGAAAATTTTTTTTCTTCCTTTCAGAAATGCCAGAATGAAAGAATGACAGCATAAACCTCCTTTCTTCATCCAGAAATGAAGTCTTCTTGATGTAGAAAGACCGTGTTGGTTTGAGGTGTTTTTTTAATTTTCTTGTCCTCTTTGGAGCAGGTCTGAAATGATCATATAGCCTTTGTAAAACACTTTTTCAAGGAAGGTATTCTAGGTATCATTACTAGGCTACAGGTATAACTCTGTTCTGGCTGCCCATTTTGTTCAAAGACAAAACAGAGGACAATTAGGATGTATGAATTTACAATGGAAAATTGCTTTAATCTCCTCACCTTGTGGTTTACCAGTTTTGATCATGATGGAATAAACAGCAAGAAGTGTTACTTCAGCCCCCACCGAAAAGGAGATTAACCCAGTGGAGAGAGTGGTTCAGAAAATGCCTTCTTTTGGTGAAAATTCATAACTGGCCAGGGTTTTATGAGGTCTTTCTCTCCTAAAAAAAATCATTCTCCAAAACAAGATTTTAGACAAGGTAGGACAATAATCTGATTAAAATTGGATAATTCGCCTGGAAGTGAGACGGGAAAATCTCAAAATGGATGTGACTATTTACTGGGGAATATAGTGGAACTATTAAGAAAAAAAAAAGTTTAGGTGTATACTTTCTTTTGAATCTTCTTTTCTACTGCATACCCACAAAAACCTTGTCTGATATTTTTGGTGTTATTAAAATTCCTTAGACCTTCCTATAATTGAGAGCTGGAAATTTTTTTTCTTGTCCTAGAAATGGATTTTTCAAGACTCTCTGGTGGGTCTTGCATCAGTCCATATCTTTGCATGACCTAACAATAATGGAGAGAGAAAAAATGGCAATGAGGTAATATTGCCTCTTCACAGCCCACAAGCCATGACTTCTTCATTCTGCTCTAAAAGACTTTGCAATGAAGCCATTCTTGAAGGTCACAATATTTTCCTGTTCCCAAGTCACAATTTCTGAGGTTTTTTGGTGGTCAGGTGAAACTGCAGGTTCAGGCTGTTCTGCTGTGCTACCTTTATCTCTATAAAGCTGTTCCCTACAGGTACTTAACCAACTGAAATATTCATTTAAGCTTTCTGATTAGCTGTCTGATATAAAACACAGGGACTATAAATCTTGTGTAATATTTGAGCGGGGAGATAAATACCAAAGGTTCCAGATAACAATACTTGCCTTTCTGGAAGAAACGCTGCTGTGACAGAGTGAGGTTTACACATTTGAGAATGTATTTCCAAAACATTTTTTATAAACTTAAATATATTTTGGTTCATTTTGACCTCTGGAATAAAATTGTGAAAATTAATTTATCAGTCTGAGGTATGAAGTATAAATCTGCTCATTTCTTTCAGATAACCAGGATTTTGGGCCAATATATGTAGTTTTGGTATAAGTGATTACCATTAAAAAGTCAAAATTTACCAATAGGTATAAGATGGAGAGATATCTTCGATGCTTTCCTTAACACTTTGAGAATACAAAGTAACTGCAAGAGTTCAGATACTGGGAGACAGCAACTACTGGTGGATTTTGACTCTTTCTAGTGACATTCAAGTTTCAAATGTTCTCTATTCTTTCTAAAAGTTCATTGAAAGAAAAAACACCAAAACCAACAATACACAAAACCAATAAAAAACCCCCACCAAACTACAAATGACATTTCTAGGGCTATTAATTTCTATTTAATATTTGTCAAGGCATATTCCACTGCTTGAGAGTGTATGCAGTCTAATAAGCATACAATGCTTCAGCAGAATTACAAATTATACCAGAGAAAGATCAGAATTTTGCTGAGAAATTGGCAGTATGAACCCACTTTTTAGAGCCCCTTTTGCAGAATTTAACCCTTCTGGGATAAGTTCAGCCCAAAGGTACCACATCACAAAATTACTTAGATAGGCATCGAGAGCACATTTTAAAAGACTTCTCCTGCTGTACCTTCTGGTCCCAGGTGATGGGGCATGAAATCCCCTGTCTAAATTTATCTATGTCCAGTTTGTTGACATTTGCTCACACACATTATCACTTAGCTGCAATGACTCTCCTCTTCGCTTTGGACAAAAAGATCTGACTTTTCTTCCATACTCTTTCAGAAAGGAAAGCTGTGGAGTGATGGTTCCAAAAAACAGAAAGAACCCTTTGTCATATGAATTGTGGGATAGTTACAAACAATACAACTAATACAATTAGTAGGTCTTGTGGGAGGGCAAGACAGATGTTCTTCTACCTTGTGCATCATCTAAAAAACTCAAACCAATTCCTCAAAAAACCCTAAAGTCACATCACCAGTTTAACTGCAGTTTCAGAATTATGACTGGTGTCAGTGATGTGCAGATGTAGAGACATCAGAGATGGATTTTTTATTTTTTTTTTAATGTCAAGTTGAGCTCGATGTTTTGACACCTGGAAAATCAAGTTATGACTCACAAACCGAGTAAATGCAATGTGTAAGTCATGGGAAGAGAATAAACACAGAAGACGGAAATGTCATTTTCCTGAGTCATTTTTATGGCCATAGCCACATTTAGATGCAAAGTAAAGGTTCAGTCCAATGATTAACCCAGGAACAAGATGCTGCTGGTATATTAATTGACCTAATAAAGTATTCTCCCTTAGGCGGCCTTTGTCTACATCCATTACATAGCAGAGCAACCGGTCAGTCAGAGTAGTTATAATTCACACACACAAAAACTGTGTTAAAATAATGAATGTGATGTGCCAGCCTATATAAACTGACAAAATAAAGTCAAGAAATCCACTCCTGAGTCAATAATACTTTGAAATGTAGGGGGCAAGATTTAATCACCCCATTCTTAATTCATTTTGGTTTACCTGCATCAACAGTAATGAATGTTGTGCAAGCAAATGATGCTTCCACAGTTGCTTTAGGACAACAATTAAAGCTCCATAACTTCCCTTTTCAAGAAATTTTTCTCTTTGATGAGTTCTTTTATTAACATTAGTGTAAATGTTATTTTTACAAAACCTATTACAGACATTTCTTAGAAAAGGTCACCTGATAAGGTCTTATGATTTTTTTAGGGTCAGTGCAACCCTTTTTAGAGTTAAACAAAACTGTAAATCAGTTATACTAAGGGTCCCTGAAAATCTTGAACTCCTTCTATGGAGTTCATTGATAGCTAAGTGGTGGTATGATTGCCTTTTATTAAACTTAATTTGAAGTATTCTGATTTGTTTGGACTGCTGGTATCCCTGAAAAGGAAACTCTTCCTCTGATAATTTGCTTAAGAGAACACCAAAACCCACCTCCTTTTCTATCTTACACTTCAAAGAGGTAAAGTTTCCCATCGTGGAGAGAGGCAAATGTAACAATTCCTGCAATGTTTAAAGTTCAATCAGGAATCCCAAGGCAAACTGGCCAAATAGAACATTGTAAGCTTTAGAAGAGTACAACCTACATGAGTATCTAAAGGTGAAAATGTTAGCTTTCCCTCTTCAGCATATAAGATGGTGAAATGTTTTCCCCTAAATTAATGTGGGGTTGGAATTATCCTACAGTGAAGCCTAATAAACATAAGACAGAGTTCTATTCTCTTCCACTCTTTCACAGGTATGGGGTGCTCTGGTAGGAAAGTATGACACCTGACTAAAGTAAAAACAAAATTACTTATATTTAACTGTGCAACTTAATCTTTAGCAACCAGACCTAGAAAGAGTGTCTGGCTTCCCTGCAGGATAAAGATCAAAATAAGTTGTTTTCTTATTTAAATTTGCATACACATTTTACACTCTGATTTGAAGTTATGCAAATGTCTTTGTGAATGACCCAAGCTGTCAAGAAGTTCTTTCAGGAAGATCTGATATCTCCAAATATATTGCTAAAATAGAAGATCTGATTTAGATTTGGTCCTTAGAACCTCATAAAACTCATGGTTTCAGTCTAAAGATACATCCTTCCAGATTCCGGACTCCAGGGATTACTGTAAATATTTTAGTCTAACCAGAAATTTTCAGTACCCCCCTATGTTGGGCTCTGAAAATGCAAATGTCTAACCTGTTTCTAATGCAGCACAATAAGTAGCATGTGCAGGATGTATTGTTTCTCTGTTCCACAATTAGAGTTTTAAATCTTGTTCTGATTGGAAGTTAATGCTTATGAACTAAAGATTCATCTATTCCTAGTTACACCTGCTCCCTCATCTCATGACAAAAAGCTTGATGTTTTACTATGATCTTTTCTTTCTCATCTGAGAAACATAATAACCTCCAATCTCTTGCTTCCAATATGGTTATAAATTTCTTGAATTGTAGTCCACAGTGCCAGGGAGATTCATTAAATCTACATGTTACACCTCAAGTGAGGCTGAACAGCTCTGAGATCTGATCTCTAAGTTGGAGTTTGATTCGTATTTTATGTTGAAGAAAATTTTTTTATTGTAGAAATACCTGGATCAAAAGAAGCATGATCAGCAGGCCAAAGGAGGTGATTCTCCCCTTCTCCTTTGTGAAACCCCACCTGGAGTGCTCTGTCCAGCTCTGGGGACCCCCACCATGAGAAGGACATGGTCCTGTTGGAGCTAGTCCAGAGGCGGGCCACAAAGATGCTCAGAGGGCTGGAGCACCTTGTCTATGAAGGCAGGCTGAGAGACTTGGTGTTTTCCAGCCTGGAGAAAAGAAGGTTCTATGGAAACCTTACATCAGCCTTACGGTACCTAAAGGGGGGCATACTGGAAAGATAGAGAGGGATTTTTTACACAAGCATGTAGTGACAGGACAAGGGGAAATGGTTTTAAACTGGCAGAAGGTAGGTCTAGATTAGATATTAGAATGAAATTTTTTACTGTGAGGGTGGTGATGCAGTGGAACAGGCTGCCCAGAGAAGTGGTGGAGCCCCACGCCTGGAAGTGTTCAAGACTAGATTAGGCAGGGCTTTGAGCAGCCTGGTCTAGTGGCATCCCTGGACAGGGCATGACACTGGAACTAGATGATAATCAGGTCTCTTCCAACCCAAACCATTTTGTGATTCTATGATCTTTGTCGCTCTGCTTCTTCTGAGGTTTTTAAAGGTCACCCCCCCCAGAAAACTTCTGACACGCAAGTGCCATATTTCAGTCCAAAATATAAACTAACAAGTAGTTAGGCTCCATCTTTGTTCTGAAGCCAAGGAGAGGAAAAATTTTTCAGTTTAGATCTAAAATAGTTGGTGATGGCAACGCACAGTACCATTTTTGAAGAAATTGTGATTGGGTCAAAAGGTGAAAAAGGTTGATATCTGTATCTTTCTTTTCAAGTCAGGTTTACACAGGGCAACGAGGAGAAGATGGCTGCAGAAAGTGAACACCACACATGTTGGACCTCTTCTCTTGCTTGCACCAGTACTGTGCAGACTTCTAATGAAATACTTAGGCTGATGTAAGAGCTGAGCCAGGCCCTCTGCAATAACGTCTGTTTTCAAGGGCCTGCATAACATTTATGACAAATTCCATATCCTGTTACCTCACTAAGTAACTGAACCTAGAAATCTGTACTTCAGTTCAGAGAACTGATAAATCTGGAGGACACATAAGTGCCTTAGGTGGAATTGACACTGGGAGGTGTGAGCTATTGAAAGCAAAATGGCTTCGCTGTAGAAGGAATGTTCTCTCTACTTAAGACTTCACTTTCTACAACTCCACCTGGCTGTGCAGGTTTACTCTCAGAAGAGCAAGGCCATTTAATTTTTCTCTCTGCCCAAAAAATAACCAGAGTATTGGAAGCAGTTCAGGGAGAGGAGGTGCCAAAATATCCAGTGACTTACCACCTAAGTCATTGTCATCATGGTTGTCACATAACTATAGGTATGGTAGAATGATTGTGATTCTTTTATATTACAACATACACAAACAGAAAATAATCAACACTGCAGGGATTCAATTACTGGGATAATCACTTACCCCATAGTAACCTATAGTTAATGTAACTCCCTAGAACTGTAAAAATTTGGTCAGTTATTAAATAATCTGACCTTCTGAATCTTGTGGTTTTGAACTTGGCACCTTGATTAAATTAAATAATTTTAAAAATGTGAATTTCTTTATTTATAATTGAAATAGTTTCTAGAAAATAATCTTCAATGACAGAGTGGTTCCCATGTGTTAAATAATAGCTTTTGGGGTTTATAACAATTGTTTTCTAAAATAATCAAGAAACTAATATACCAAGCAACTGCATTTCGAATTTCCCTGTGTTTTCTGCCTTTGCAAGTATGTAAAGCGGCATTTACCCATTAATCCAAAAATCTAGTGCATACTCTAACTCCCTTTTGTACCTAATAGAAAGTTTTAATCAATCTTTTTTAATTAAAAAACACAGATTGTCTTTGTATTTATATTTCCCACGGAAAAAGAAAATACATCAAAACTTGCCCAATAATGTTTTTATACTTTTACTTTGCCTTCTTTAATTTTTCTGGGCTGGACTTATACTTACCTGTATAGATGAAAAAGATCCAAGATCATATCATCTACCTAGTAAGGTACACCTTTTTTACAAGAAATAAACCTATCTTCCATTTAAACTGCTGCTTCTTCCATCTATTGACTCTGAATTTTCGTAAAGAGCACAGAAGAGATGTGAAGTCCATCATGAAGTCCCACTGCACATGGAAACTGCTAGAAACATAAGCAAGGACGACTCTCCCCCCTTTGCCTGCTACCCCTCCTCTCCCCTAGCCTCAGGAACATGGGTACAAGGGAATGAAGCACTAGAAGGCTGAGAATTGAGCTGGACTCATTGCTTGTCTAATATAATGAGTCAGTCATACTTACATTTAAAAACCCTGAATGCTCTCAAAATTTCACCACAAGGAAAGTCAGACAGATGGAAGGAAAGGAAGAGCAATCATCTTCCTAATGGGGTGTTGGGGGTTGGAAATTGTTAGCTCTGTGTTTTAATATTTGTGTATTATATGTACTATGTTTTACTCCTCATGTATGTAAATTCTGTTGTCTCATTGGTTGTCTCACCTGTCCATCCCCAGTTCCTGGGTTCCCATGGTTACTCTATTGTCTCCTCTCCCTGGCTGGCCGAGCGGTAAAACCCGTCCCTCCCGGCAGCCTTATAAGCTGCGGGAAAATTGAATAAAGTTCTCTTCGCTGCCGGACCCCGTGCGTGCTGCTTGCCCTTTGTCTGCCGGCATCGGGGCCATTACTCCCCTCTAAACACTACAATGGGGCTTCACACTCCCCAGGCCTCGGAGGAGGTCCGGCCCTCTGAATTATGCTACCTGCCTCATTCTGAGGTCTTCTGGTCTTTTTTTTTAATATTTGAATTACACTTCTCCCAGAGGCCTTAGTTGTGTTCTCTGTATAAACACGAGTGAGTTCTGCTGTTTGTTTTTATAGTGAAGCTTATTAAAGAACATTTTTTTCACAAGGTGTTGTGTTTGATAGAATTATAGCACTTTGCCATTGTTGTGTTTCTGCCATCATATATCATACCATAGAGCTCCAAACTTCACAGAGAAAAATAGAGACCATTTATTTAGCCACCCCATAAGACAATTTGGCTTCCACAGACAGCTGCACCAGTCTTAAATTTGCTGACACTGAATGATGTTTGTTTCTGTCTTCACCCTTTACTTCCCTTACTAATGTTCCTAACATTCTCAGTCCCTGTTTTCCTAACTCTGTGCCCTCCCCTTTCCACCTCTAGAACTAATCAGATCTTCTGTGAGCCGCTGTGACTCACTGTCATAACAGAAAGTGTTTAATGCTTTCCCCCCACCCTGGAGTTTGTGAAATAAAGAGGCTGTCAAAGAGGATAAAATGAGCACCAGCATGGTGAACATGTGGGAGTGGGAAAGTGGTGAAAGGCACTTTTAACCCCTTTTGGCACTGGTTTGCTGTTAATGCTTACATCTTTCAAGACACCATGTCCCAGAAGACAGTCAGGAAATTCTAGTATCACTTTTGATGTTTGCAAATTACTAGAGAATTCTTCTGAATTATTGAGATCCTCTTCCATGCCACAGTTTCTCTGGTAGTAAAATCAGTCCTTCCTTCTCTTGTCTTACACACTCATTCCCATGATATTGTCTGGCATAATATACTATGCCTTTCACTGCTGCCATTTCACTTGTTTGTACAGTAAAATTGCAATCAGATTAGCTACGAAAAGAGTGTAGGATAACAGGTTTTTATCTGTTGTTTTTTTAAAAGATCTGATCACGCCTATAAACATTTTGCTAAAGTCTTGGAAATGTTGTGACTTGCCAAAAAGCCAGAGGCTAGCAAGAATACACTAATCAAGAAAGCAAATGCAAATGTTAATTTAGGGAAGCTCACAAGTATGTTGGAAGGGAAAATGAAATCTAATCCCAGAAAGCAAGGGAGGAGAATTCATCTTCATTTATTCCAGTCTAGCCCTCAAAAAAAAAGGAAAATTAAAAAAAAGTTCGAACATGTACATTCAGTTCCTTCACAACTCTGTTTTGTGTGCTGGTGTGTCTTGGTGAACTTAGGACCAATCTACCTTTTTTTTCTTACCACCCATCTTTTCCATTCTGTACACAAAATTCTATGTCAAGCAAACTTATATCTTAAAAAAATTTTAAAATATAAGTGAGATTTTTCTTTAGGCAATTTTCCCAAAAAGGTCTTAGCCCATAGCAAGCAAATTTACTATGCCATATATCACTGCCAGCTTAATTCAGAATGAGCTGTATTTCAGTATTGGCAGGAGTGGTAAATTGGCTACAGTCTACTGAAGCTTTCTATTTTTTCCCATTTAACTTGTAGCTATCTTAGGGCACATCTTTGTTGGAACCACAGATAGGACTCAACTTTTATATTCAGCTTGTTCAGTTTCCAGATTGTTTTGTATTAAATATGATTCTGAATGCCTCCTAAAGAACCTCAGGAATCTGTGTCCAAACTTAGATCTGATTATATGTTATATGTCCTTAGATTGAATTCATCTGGCTGATGCAACAGTCAGACCAAAACAAAGGAGGATAACCACCAAGACATGCACACAATGCTGTACTAGCAATGAGGACAGAGCGATTGATGGCAGCAGAGGTTGAAAAAATTTCCACCAAAGATGGCAAAAGAACATTATTACTCAGTCAGAGCTTACAGGACTATGTTTCTAAAACTCTCACTAAGATTTAGCTCTCTATTGTGGGCAGTGGCAATGTGCTCACAAGAACATACATGTGCTCATGGGTACATACATTTTTCTACAACGCCTGATTAAGGTTGGATTTAAGCTTTGGTGATGATCCCTCAGGAACCAGTATAATCCTGCCCTACCAGCCGCTGTAACTAAGCCCTTGTGTCTCAAGGTCTCTGACTTGGGTTCACATGGAATGAAGTGAAGTCATTGAGGTTATTACCTTCACTGGTTGTCATCCTCTCTCCAAACCTCCTGTCAGATGATTCCTCTGCTGGGGTCTGAATGATGGTGGTGCCCAGCAGTGAATTCAGGCCAGGAACTGAAAGCTTCGAGAGTCTGTGAACTGTAGTTCAAGTAAACTGCACAGAAATCTGTCTCCTCCAAATTTACAGAAGCTTTAGCCATTCCTGCCGCAGTTTGGATATTAATTCCCAGAGTCTGAAGGACAATTCTATCTCTGTTTCAACTCCATTTGGTTTTGCATAACTAAGAATAGAGATTAATTTGTCTCTAGTTGTTTTGAACCTTTAAAGCCATAAGCAACCCCTCTGGCACACAGAATAGGTAGAAAACATGCTTTGTTGTCCTTCATTTTCCTCCCACACTTCTGCTCTTCTTTTTCTCTTCAGTCTCATTTATTTTTTTCATACTATCAAGCTATAAGTAGCTAAAGGAATGACAGTGATATAAGGCTGCTTCTTGCTGTATCCTCCATCCTTTATATGGGTGGATGGGTCCCTGTAATTGCAACTAGTTTTAATCAATTGCTCTCAAATACATACTTGTGCTTTTTTTTCCCCAGGTATTGTGAATTTTAAAAGTACCTATTACCTATTTAAAATTAATACAAGCTTTGAATACACGCAAGTTCATATAACTTTTTGTTTTTAATTTGAATCTTTTCTCCCTGAAGGAGTCTGAAGTTCTTTATGAATTTATCAGTGAAAGAAGAAAGAAGAAAGAAAAACAACAAACAAATGTCCTTATATGTCCTAGATTTTCCTCTAAGGAAAATTGTTGAGAGTTTACACTTGAAAAACAGTGTCTCTCATCAAGTTAAGTCAATTTGAATTGTAAGAAGTGTTCCACCATTCAGTGAAGGTCTTGTTTAATGCCCATTGAATGCCAAAGAAATAATCTCATTTATTTCAGTAGGCACTAAAACAGGCTGCCCTTGCAAATCATTTTGATTCACATTCCTCAATTCCAGAAATGGATCAAGCGTCAATGTCCGCAGAAACAGGGTGAGGATCAGTTCTGCTACAGAGATGAAGTAGAAACAATTGCTAGCATTAGACAGAAATGACTTTTGATTATTTGTAAGAATAGTTCAGGTAACTGCAGCACAGTGAAACCAATGCCAGAGTTTGAATTTGCTTATTTTTTATGGAAAAAATATAAATTGTTGTTCTGTGATTCGTAAGCTTGTTTCTCTCTCTGCACGCTAGTGAGTTTACTACAGTAAGTTGTTTGCTGGTCAGTCAGGTACTGTGTGTTATAAATTGTGCACAAGTCTGCCAGCTGAATATATGAGGAAGACCTTTGATCACAGTTTTCAGTGATGAGACTAGTTAGAAAAGTAAGGCTAACCAAGGCAAAAGCTCACAAGCCAACCAATAAATGACCAAAAAATAAGAGTTGGGGATTAGGAAGCATTTATCCATTTTCTTCAAAAGTGGAAAATTAGAAAAAAAAAAAATCAGCTGTGGTAACAGAAATATTGGAGTAAAGATACTCTAATTGGATATAGACATCCCAAAAGAGGTGTTCTCCTTCAGTGATCATGTGATTGAAGCTATTCTTTGGTGTGTCATCATATATAAGAATTGACAGAAATGAAGATTTAGTGCTAGACCTGGAGGCATGGGTGAACTGTGTGATTTAAAGACAATATACGGGAGGAGAGATGTGGCTTATGGACAGTTCAAGACGTACAGAAATTTGATGATTGGGAGAGCCCAAATTGTAGATCACCAGTCTGATCTGTAATAGCATAAGCTTGTAGGTTATGATGTCTAATGGTAGAAAACCAGCATTCTCTTCTGGAGGAAGAGTGGGCAGAAATGAAGTTACAACAACAAACAGAAAGCAGAGAGATAGTTCAACAAAACTGCATATTAAAACAGGCCTGACACCAGAAGTGCTCCAGAGAAAAGGCATGATATTGCTGATGAACCAGAAACTGAAAAGGATCAAGAGGTGAAATATTGTGATTATCCTGCATCCTGGGATAACTAGATAGAGCTTTGAATGACTTTTTGTGCTTCCTCAGCATCACACAACTTCAATTTTGCATCTCTGAGAAACTACGACAGGGCTCTACAGAGAAGCTGACAAGTTGATTGTAGCTGGTTATTAGAAAAAAAGACTCAGTGTGTACACACAACCTTTTACACTCGTTTCTACTGCCATATGCGTGAGAGAGATCCTTTCATAGTACAGCAGATGAACTTAACTTCCCACTCTAGCACACTTCTTGCAGCTCTCCTGCAGTAGGAATTTGCCACTTAAATCTCAGTCTTTATAATTCTCTTCTTCTTGCTGCTCTCATAGATGAAACTGGGATGGAAGTATTGGTAGATAACAGAAAAGAAATGTGGTGTCAGCCTTCAAAAAGAGAAGGATCATGGTAATTACTGTCAAGAATGCCTTTTAAAGTACTGGAATGAATAACACTTTCTAGCCATTTGGAAGATAGCAGAGGCATCAGGAATAAGAGCAACAGAGCAACTTACAAAAACAAACTGTAGCTGTTGCTTTTTGACAGAATTGCTACACGAGAAGACTAGGACAGATGTAGTGCAGGACCATTTCTCCTACAATAATTTCATGAGAAATGTTATGTTTACAATTAATTTTTAAAATGAAGTGTAATACTGCAGAGTATTACAGTTCAGAGTAAAGATGAGAGGTGAAACAAGAGATGCCTAGAGTGTGGGACTGGTGTTGGGCACCTGAGGCTTATTTACCGTGTACACCAAGAATGAGAGCTTCCCTTGTCTGAGAATAGTTTTTTGATTGGTAAAACTCTAGTCAGCTTGAGCATGGGGCCCTTGGGTAGCCTTTTGTTTAACCTGCTCAAAAGCAATGTCTGAGGTTCTCTTTTCCTACTTGGACTGCCATTTAAATACTGGTTACATTGTCTGCATCCCTGTGTTTGTGTCAGTTCCTCCAAGGAAGCCTGTCATTCTCATCCAGGGAGTCATATCACACCAATGAGACAAACGGAATAAATGTATGATATTAATCAGATATTGCATGTCTTTGCAATGTCCTTCACAGGGTAAAGAAAACACGGAAATGTGCTTTTTTAGATGGTGTTAATTTGAAAGGAGTAACAATACCAATGATTGGAGAAAGATGGTGAAAGAAAGTTGCTTAGAGGTATAAGGATGTATACCTTAGAGGTATAAGGATAAAAAATCCTCATGAGAGATGTTCAAACAATGCTACCTAATAATTCATCTGGAGAGGAATGAACAGCAATTGAGAAAGTTATATGGAGGGATTTAAGGACTTAGAAACAAAAAAAATTAAGGAAGGGAAAAATTTGGGCCAAATATCATGAGACTTAGATGGTACTGCAAAGAAATGGTCACTTTTTAAAGTGAAAGCCGATCAAGATGTCCTTTAGAGCATATAAGCAGATCAGGAGGTTAGGTTGCATGTCTGCAATTTATGAGCTCTGAGCCCAAAATGATTATTTCAAGAAATCTGAAGCTTTCTGTACAGGATGATGGAATAAATGTCCCAATGTATTTTTTGTTGTAACACAGTTGAGGTGTTTTGGAGAAGAAAGTGTTAACAGGTCTCCTTTACCCACACAATTAATTTTTATAATTTATGTTACATCAGAATGTTGCAGTTCTACTCCACTTTAGATCCCATTGAGCTGTTGAGCGATACAGTAAAAGTTATTTCTTTGTCTCAGATATCTAACAATTTAAATGTAATAGATAATTCAATTAGTAGGTTTTACAAATGGTTTGGTATAGAATGGAGGACAGAGTAGGTAACATCACCATGATGACAAAGGAACATAAATTAACTATTTTTCAAATTTGTGATTTTGACTGTGCTATTAGTTCTTAAAAAATCCTGTTCCTACTTCTATGTTGAAATAATTTTAGATATGCATCTCTCACTGGAAGTGGATATTATAGCTAGAATGTGACTGAGAGCAAGTCAGATATGTCTCATGTAAAGAATATGTACAAGGAATTTTATCTGTGAGCTGTATCAATAAATATTTGAGCATCCGTATGTCATGAGAGGTGAATAAAAAATATGGGTGCCCTAAGCAACCTTCTGCCTAGACTGTCAGAATTCAGGGCAGCATGTAGAGTGTGACTGTGTTCCCCTCTGCACCTAGAAGCTCCTGCTGAACCTTCATATCTGTATGACTACACCTGTCTTTGAGGGCAGGGTCATGTTGCACAGTCTAGGAGTGTGAGACTGGGGCTCTACAACTGAACTTGAACATAACTTCTGAAACAGGTTTTCCTCACTTATAGTTTTGTAGATACTACGTTCTTACAAGGTCTTTTCAGATTCAAAATAAGAAGAAGTAGTGTTTTTTCACTACTTTCCTGCTCATATGCATATTCATGCATACTGTGATCTGAATAAAGTTACCATAATTCTAGGGGTTTTCCAAAGAATGGTTCTAAAATAACACTACTGGTAATTCATGTCAGATTTGGTTCCATGGATGTGCCTGTATTTTTAAAGATCAAAAAGAAATCAATTACCCACTTTTTCTGTCATCAAATTCTATGTCCTGTGCCTTCTTTTAAGTGCAGTGATAGTGTCCTTATATAAAGTTCCTCCCTTTCCCAATACTCATTAATAATATAACTTTCAGCACAAAGTGCTGTCAGTAGTGGGTTTTTTCCTCACTCTGAGAAGAAAAATAAGCCCTCTGGTTCGATATGCAAGAGGTAACACATGCTGGAAGATGTGAAAATATAACATGAAGGTCTTCCTTCAGGTTATTTTGCTTGATGAAGTTTGACACCATGTTGTAAGTGATATCCTCCTTGTTCTTCCTCAGTATTCACTGGCACCAACAAAGAGCATTTTTCAAGCTTGACAGAAAGGTACCCAGAGTCTGTACGTTCCTTTCTCTTTTCCAGAACAATGCCATTTGATATTTCCTCCAGATGGGATGCTAAAGATTGCCAGACATAGCCAAATGATTAAAAAATATCATTTATTCCTTTTTATTTTCAAAATCATGCAAAGACAATTGCAGTTTCCTTACTTTGTGTCAGTCTGTTGCATCATAATATTTCAGATAGAATCCTTGTTTTCTTTCTGTTATCAATATGATGATTCATTATCAGGAACAAACTGTTCTTGAAGTTTCAGGAGCCCTGTTATCAATATGATGATTCATTATCAGGAACAAACTGTTCTTGAAGTTTCAGGAGCCTAGGCATAGCTAACTGTGAATGGGAACTGAGGAAATGTAGTTAGTGGCTATTCAGATAAATGCCAAGGCGAGAAAAGAACTCTAAAGATGCACAGCTACACATATTCCCATCTGGATACTTCCTCCACTTCAAAGCATAGGCAAAGCTGGAATCTCTACCTAGAGGGTTTCACTCTATCTTATTGTGAAGAAATTCATACAGCCTACAGGCCTTTTAACTGCATTGCTTTTAACCTGGGTAACTGAAATACAAGGAAAACAAAGTTAGTAGTGAGCTACTTGAAAACGTGGTTCTGTAAGGACCTATGAGAACAAAAGCAGCATGTTTCTATTGATGTCAGTCACAAATTTCCACTCCACACTGTGTAATTAAAAAAAGGCAAATGCCCTCAGAGATGCTGACAAGGGTGGCTTGCCAGGGAGCAGCATGAGCAGCCTGCTCTGCAAGGCAAGTGGGTAGACAAGGGTCACAACAAGGCAGGGAGATGCAGCTCCTCACTAGCGTGGTTCACAGGTCCACAGAACTCCTGTAAGAAGAGCAGAGATGAAGCCAACAGACCAGTGATTACCAGGTACATCTGTAGTGATGAGGGAGGTCTGAGATCAAGCCAAAAGTGAAAGCAGTAAGGCAAGACTGCTATGAGCATGGTAGAAGGCTTGCATACCTACAACATAGCTTGAGCAAGGGTTTGAGCTTAAATGAAGCTTCCAAGTTTAGAGCGTAGTGGATATGTGAGTGGATGCTGTCAATGAGGGCTTCTCACAGCTCTTTTTCACAGCTTGTTCTGTTGTCATATCAGTCTGATCTAAGGTCATATAAATTTGTCATACCCAGGAGGAAAAGAGGAGCAGTTTAAAGATGGTACAGTCTCATAGAGGCACATAAGAGATGGATGATGCAGTCAGGACCCTGCAACATTGTTTATAACATGTCCAGTTTATTTTAACAGGTCATTTTTAGTCAGTCAGACTAATCATGGATGAGATATTAAAGCTAATTTCATGGTTGTGTGGACATAAGCTGGAAAATACTGTATGAAGCCATACATAATTTACATGTTTGCAGAATCCCTAGATTTGTGCACCTTCCCCAGGTACACATATACATCTAGTGTTTCACATCAAAATCTCTCTTGTAGCTCCTCCAGAACCTTTACCATGGAAACTTTGAGAGGCTTTTTGAAAACCCCAATGCTTGATCCAGTGGATCACTTCTATCTGCATGCTGTTGACATCTCCACAAAACCGACCTGCTAGTGATCCCGAACTTCTCTGCTCCTCACAAGCTCTGCTACCTCTTTTGTCCAAAAGACCTTGTTCACCTGTGAAATCAGAGAATTCATTCCTCATTACAGACTCTACCATCTCACCAGGAATGACCAGCCTGCAGTTTCCAGACTCTAGAAACTTTGCAGCATATGTGAGTGATTCTGGCAATCAGCCAGAGCTCCATCACTTAGGGTGTTTGAAATGGTAGTTTGCACGCTTTTGTCAGCAGTTCTGCAATTTCACATTTGAGTTCCCTCAGAGCTCCCAGGTGAACACCAGCCAGTCTGGGTGACTTATGAACACAGCTTCTCTGCTTGGTCTGATGCTTCCAGTGTATTTACTTTAAATTCATCTAGGTCATCTGACCTATTTACTACAAAGAATGTGTAGGCATATTTATGTCATGATTTACACTGAAAGCACAAAACCTAGAAGTTTTCTTTAAGCTCCACTGTAGAACCTCTCAGTGTCATCCTGTGAAAAGGCAGTGGCATTTTAAATCTATATATATAAATGAGCCATAGCATGGATAAACCTTTCACCTGGTATCTTTGAAAGAATTTAAAATGGGGTTTCCATGCCAGCTGGACTCTAGAGGGCCCTGAAACCTAAGGTAGTCTATTACAATGCTGTTGATACCAGTAACTGTCAGGTAACTCCATTGCACAGAAGAGATCAGAATCTGGCCCTTGGGTATAATTAAAAATCATCTTCTCTGGAAAAGAAAGAAAGGGCTAGCAATAGTGAGATCCCTAGGTTTTTTGTTATCTAAAATGATGGCCTTCTTGTTAGCAAGCTAATATGGCTGTAAGGTTGCAAACAACCTCAAAGGAAAATATCTCCTGTAAGAAAATGACAAATATTGATTAGTAAAGGGTAACAAAACCATGAGACAGATGCTCAGCTAATCTAAATCAAAGTGACTGATCCAAAGACTGCAATAGAAATTTAGCAGAGTTTGATGTCTAATGTTATACCTGTTATTTGGACTTTCTGAAGTCAGTAAATGTATTTGCCATAGAAAGTTTACATGAGAGGTTGTTTTACATTCTATTTCCTCTGAAATTTGGCAAAACGGTGATTTCCACTGCTGCCAGATCCTCATTCAAGTGTAAGTATTTAAACTTGGAAATGAGATTCAACATCCATTTTGATTCAGATACGAGAATGTGTACTTATCTCTCTTGCATAATCCATTCTTGCATAATCATTCACCTATCATGTAAAAATCTTTCAACAAAAATTTGCTCTCAAAAGGCTATGAAAGTTCATTGAAGAAATAAGTCTGACATTTTGTAATTAATTATTTCATAAATGTTTTCTTGTTTGGCCACTTCAGTGGCCAAAATTTTTTATTGAAATAAAAAAAATATAAAAAGAAAAAAAATCCAGTAAAATCACACCCAGAGTTCTTCAGAGGGGAATAGGTCTGAATTATTGCTTACATGGCAGCTTGCCTCAAAACTTGAAGCTACTACCATCATAAATAAAGGCAAAATGTCAATACCTGTTTGAAGTTCTACTGCTATGCCAGCCTCTAATGTTGTTTCAGAATAAGGAGCTTCAGGGCTAATATAGTCTTCCATGAGTGAGGGACAGGAGTGGAAGGAATAGGTTGGCTGTGGTTTTTTCTGCGGGGCTTGCAGCAACTCTACTCCAAAATATATGGTGACTGACTGCAAGAGCTCAGTCCTTAGATGTAACAAACTGATGCAAATTTATCACTATCCACAGCCTAGTAGAATGATGCCAGTTTAGTTTAGCAAAGGACCCAAACATAAAATTATGTATAATACAAAATAGACTTGAGAGTCTCATGAAATATTCAGTGCTGGGGGTTTTTATGTAAAAAAACATAAGCTTTTCTTGTTCAGCTTTGAAGCATGAGGAACACTGATATGTCAAAATTATCATAATCTGCAAAATATATATTTAGGAGGGCATTATAGAAGACCCGGCAAGTTTCTTTTTTGTGTCCAGAAAGTCCATGATTCAGGTTTTCTTGATTCTTTTAGTGAATCCAGCATCAAGGCTAATTTCTTTTTCAATTTAAATCTTTAAAAGGCATTCACTGCCATCCTTCATAGGGAAAAGAGTGTTCAATTGCTAGACCTGAAAGCCTGTCACTGTGATTTTTCCTAAAAATCATGGCTTTTCAGAGTTACTCTCCCGAAAGGAACAAACTTTTAAGGATGTTATTTCATTCAAGTAACACAAAAGGATAGACACCTTTCAGAACCTATTTTTAAGATCTGTAACTTAAGATTTAAAGTGGCTGTTCATGGTTCACATTCACTTTTGAAACAACACAGGAAAGCCCTATCCTGTATTCCCTGTCATTTCTATGGGTTAACATGGCCAGCAAACTCAAATGCAGATTCATGTGTTGACAGCGTAGGAAACTTAGCTGCCTGCAGCAGAATCAGATTACTTTCCAGATGCTGGAAATAAATATTCCAGAGGGTTTAACCTAATAGCTCATGTGTGGCCCAGCTGTTAAAGCCACTTTATAAGACGATGCAACAGAAGGAGACAAAACTCTTCCTGAATGAGTATTTCTGTTTAGTTTGTATTGCTGTCATTTCAGTCGGTTTTCCAGACTGACAAAGTCCAGGCTGTAAACTGTAGAGGTTACAGCATACAGCATATGAACAAGCTCACAACTTTAAGGCACTGTGGTATGACAGACGTGGATAAGTCTCAGGAGTGCCGTAGAGTCATCTGACCCACATATCTGTGTTATTCAGCCTCCCTGGGCCATGCCTATTGCAGTCAAACATCTGCTAGAAAATTTCCTTCCTTTTTCCTTATGTGCAGAATATCAAGAACCCAACAACATGTAACTGGGATATATTGATGTATTCTCAAGCTAGAGTGGCTGACACCTCTCTCTTGGTAAGATGCCCCTCAGAGCTCACAAACTCTCCTATTTGTGATACTCAGAGGACCATCACCAATAACTGACAATGGGACCTGCTACCCTCACTCCTCAAGGCTCAAGCCTCACCCACAGAGAATACCCAAGCATTCAATGTCAGCATTTCACTGACACTTAAGGGGAATTTTTCACAGTTATAGCTTTGTACATCTTTCTCGTGTGCATGAGTGTGTGTGTTAATTGGTTTGAATACCCTATAGCAAGTATAGTATAAATACTGCCATGTCAGATCTATAATTGTCATTGTTGTAATTGTAGTAAATTCTATTGAATCACTTAAAAATGCTTTAGATATAAATCATCAAGTCTGAGCCTGTTTGGCACTTTGTGATCCAACAGAAGGGTCTTGCTTATCCCTTTTCACCCTTACCCTTTTCCATCCTTACCATTTTCATTCTGACCTCCTGTAAATCATTCTAAATTGATTCTATTTTGATCTTTTTTCCTTTATATATCTGTGGTGGGTTGACCTTGGCTGGATGCCAGGCTTCATGCCAAGCTGCCCTATCACTCCCCACCACAACTGGAGGGGGGAGAGAAAATATAATGAAGGGTTTGTGGATTGACATAAGATCCAGGAAAGATCACTCACCAAGTACAATCACAAGCAAAAGTCTCAAATTGGGGATATTAACTGAATTTATTATTAATGAAATAAAAAATAATGAGCAGTAAAATAAATCTTAAAAGCACCTTGTCCCCACCGCACCCTCCTTCTCAGGCTCTACCTCTTCCCCCTGCCCCCCAGCAGCACGGGGAGTTGGGGGATGGGGGTTCATCACAGGTTTTTTCTATCGCTGTGTGCAATAACTATTTTTTTCATCTTAAATGGGTCATCACTAAGGCCTTACTGTCATTCCTGATTGGCTCAGCCTTGGCCAGCGGTGGTTCTGTCCTGGAGCCAGCTGGCATTGGCTCTGTTGGACATCAGGGAAGCTTCTGGCACCCCTGTAACCTCCCTGCTACCAAAACCTGGCCACCAAACCCAATACAAGGTTTCATCTACACAGTAAGTAGTAGAGTGAACTTTGCCATCAAAATTTGTCATGGTTTTTCAAATTATTATTAAACCTGCTTTTGCAGATAGTTTTCTTGTTGATTCTTTAAAAACAATATGACCACTCACTTGTGATGGTGTCTTGCTTAAATATACATGCAATGTTTTTCTCCTCTTCCTCAAAATTTAATGTTTCAGTAGAGCATAAGGCATATGAACACATTTTAAAAGCTCACATTTTTGGGGAAACTTCCTTAAAGATTACAGGGAATAACTCCAAATCCTGACGAAAAAAACCCAAAACCATAGATCAAGCAAAGCATGATTAGATCAAGTCTTTCTATAACTTTACAAAAATGTAACAACCTCCTCTAACTGTGTTTTAAAAAAATGAAACCAAGTTTTCTCTTTCCCTAAAGAAAAGACCACAATGTGTGATTTAAACTGAATTAGAGGAACTACTGATGTTTTGTATGATTTCTACTCTTCTCCACAAAGCTGGCAGGAATATGGCATGTGGAATATTTCTGCTTCATCTACATCAGTATATTTTTGACTGAAAATACATTTAGGGATACTGAGGGTCTGACTGCCACCTGGTTTATTTTACTGGGGTGGCAAGGGATATGAATACTAAATATAAAAGAATACTAAAAGATAATAATCTCACAGGACATTTATGGAAAAACTGTAAGGAGAAGTATAAATTTTTATTCTACAATCATAGTGAAAACAATGGGCCCTTTTCCATGTTTACTTCATTATACTTTGCTGTTCATGGGTTTACATTAGGTTCTTACTGACTATCAAATATGAACTTGAGAGGAAAATCAACCTAATGGAGGTATCAAACAGAAAGCAATATGACCTTTAAGAAGTGGCCCTGTGCTAGATCATAGAAAAAGGATTTGACCATCATTTGTTCCTTTATCCACAGATGAGGTTTTTTGCCAATTCTACAGTGGTATTTCTGAGGAGATTTGTGTTAGAA
>VYXB01009681.1:0-33409 GCA_013397135.1 Pachyramphus minor
GATGCATTTCAGGGAGATACACTGCCCAAGGGTAAAGCTAACATATGGCCTCAGGGAGGTGTTGGTGCTTTTGAACAGTTTAGGACAATTAAACCATCCCTGGCGTCAGGATGTGTGTCCCTGGGCTTCAGGGTAATGGAGCTCAGCACTTTCCATTCCAGCTCCATCCTTACTCCAGCTGAGGATGATGTTTTAGGGAAGAAGGGTTGATTGCAATGACTGGCTTTCCTCAGAGAGCAAGTTCATGCTCATGGAGCCACAAACCACTGAGGTCCAGAGATCCCTGGGCTACAGAGGGTCCAGGAGGTTGAGGTGGGTGTCAGCCCCCGCTACCTGGGACTGCACTGAGCAGTAGGACTTAACACAGCTCAGGTAGCACAGCTGTTCTTGTAGTCACTGCAGTTTCTTCTGCTCCAGCTCTGATGAGATGGCAGGTTCCTTTCCAGTGCTGTGCAGGGCAAGGGGCTTTGTTGGCCCAGAGAGTTGAGGCCATCCTGCTGCAGGGTGTTGAATTACCCTGTCCCAGTCTCCAGCACAATGAGGTGTTTCCACCCTTCCCTAGAGGTTGGGCAGTTTGGAGGAGGAGGAGGGTTCTGCAGGGAAGGGAGACATCTCAGGCCTTGGAAGTGCATTTGGGCTTCAGCAACCTGTGTCTTCACAGTGGTGGGAGATGGGGCTGGTTCTTCAAAGGGTATCTTTTGGGGCAGCTTTGGAATTCCCATTTCAGGCAGTAAAGAAGCACTTACAGCTCAGGAGGATGGATTGAAAATGACACTGGAAAGCTTGGTTGATTCAAGGAGTCCTTGTGTGACTTTTCAGACTTGGATGGATGTAGGGATTATAGGAGTTAGTCTGAACCCAGAGCTGATCAGGAAACTGCCTCAAACTGCAGCACTTTTTAAGGGCTTCTGAGCAAATAAAGTTCAACGTAATTAGGTCAGAAATGCCTTGCAGGCCAAAACTAGTTTTCCACTGTTCTCTATTTAATTACACAGTGTCTGACTTCCATGCAAGCACAGTGTGTTAAAAGAAAATCTCATGACCTTCTCTGGACCATTCCTTTCCCATTTCTTCCCACCTACCTATCTCAGCCTGCACCCTGAGTGATCTTCTTTCCCCTCAGAAGCAACCAGGTTTCCCCACAGTTAACTTTTTTTCCAATTACATTTGTTTTCCTGTCAGTTTGTGCCCTAGACTTCGACCAGGACATTTTGTTGTCCCTTACTTGCAATCTTAGGGGTGGTCGTAGCTCCAAGGCTGCTGTCGTAGCTCCAAGGCTGCTGTCCTGCTCTCAGAGAAGCTTCTGAGATCTCAGAGCAGAGAGGACTTTTTCATGAGAGGGGGCAGTGCAGGACCCTGCTCTGGGATGGGACTCAGAGCCCAGGATCATGAGCAGGCCTAAACAGGAGTTTGCTCTGTCTCCCTCCCGCGGGACTTTCTGGGATGCCATGGTGGAATGACTGTCTGCTGACGGAGGTTGAGTGGAGGGTTGCCCATCCCAGTGGCTGGAAGCTCCCCATGCCCAGCACTGTAGGTCAGCCATGGAGAAACATTTCCGATTGCTCTCCACAGGGAACCAGCCAAAGTGAGTATTTTTGGTGCTGGTGACAGCATTTGCCTGAGGATCTGTCTGTGTGCAGCTGGTAATGTCCATGGCTCTATCTCCTTTCTAATTGTGTTTGAAGCTGCCTGGGTGATGATCTCTGTCCTGCTTATTCTACGCTGCCTCGATCTGCTCCATATGGAGGTTCCACTTGTCCCCCTGGTTGTCACCTGCTGGTTCTTCTTGGCAGGGGACTGGAGCGTGAAGGGGGGACAGTGACCTGCCAGCTAGAAAGCAACTACTCTGTAGCAGTACTCCCTTCTTATCTTTTGGGCTTATCTCTTGTGATCTTTAAACACTAGAATGATTTCTGCTGCAGCTACCAAGTAAAGGAGAGCTCTGGGATGCTCTGGTGGAAGGCAGTGTAGGGAACAGGGCAGTTGGAGTTTGCTTATCCCTGCATGGTCCAAAAGGGAAGAAGCAAAGAGTGATCCTGGTAACCTGCAGCTGAAACCCAGCTTCTGCTTCCCTTCCCAGGGAAGTCCCGTGGTGGGTGCTCCTTGATCTTTGTCTGCTTCCCCTGAGCAGCTCTGTGGTAGGAAAAGCCAGCTGAGGTGGCTGGTGGATACTCCCTCAGTGGCTTTGAGCCACGAGGTTCTCTGAAGGGTTCCTGGCTTTCAAAACCTCTCCTGAGCTTGTAAGTGTGGAGTCAGAGTACCTGCTGTGCCAACAAGCAGCGAGGGATCCTCTGATCCGTCTGGAACTCCGTGGCTCGGGGTCAGCCCCTTGCAGAGGAGCTGCTGCTGCTCCTCCCCGAGTGCTTTGCTGCTGCACTTACACTTATCTCTGTAAATATGTGACCTGTTAAATGATCTGCTGGGTTTGTCTCTCCCCGGGGCTGCAGGCTCTGCCACAGGCTGCGTCAGCAGGAAAATGCCCAGGCGGATAATTTTCTGGAGTGGAGCAGAGCGGACACCACTCGTGGAGAACGCCTTTCCCTCCTCTCCCACATCTTCCAGAGGAAGAGGGCAAAGGTGCAAAGGGATCCCATGCTGTTCTTTGATGACATTCTCACTATTAAACCGGTGGTAAGTGATATCTGAGATAGCTGATAGCTGAGAACCTCCCTTCCTCTTCCTTCTCCTCCTCCCTTACAGGAGGTCACTTGGCAGATCCCCACCTCAGCCAGCTTGATGTGCTGAGAAGGAAGACATTGGCTTTCTTGTGAGCCTGGGAGAGCTTGTTGCACAAAGCATTTCTGCCCTGCAGGCTCCTGCCAGGCTGCAGGGACCTGCCTAAAGCTCAACTCTGCTGCAAGGGCTCGGCATCAGGGACACCCAGTGAGTGTCCTTGTGGTGTCCAGAGGGATCAGTTATTGAAGGTAAGGCAGCACCTTACACATGGAGACTGGGGAGTAACAGGGGGCATTGGAGCACTGTCAATTCACATATTGACCTGAAGCATGCAATGGTTCTCTGTGGAAAGGAGGCCACACTCAGCCCAAGGTTAATTGTGGAAATGCCAATCTCCTCCTGTAACCTGGACTTACAGCTCTGCTGTTTAAGTGGCCCAATAGCTGCCAGTATTTTTGGGTGCTGCTGTCTTTAGAAGCTCCAGCAGGTCACTGTAATCTATAGGGTTAACTCACTGGTGAAAATCCCA
The DNA here is from genome assembly GCA_013397135.1 of Pachyramphus minor. Taxonomy (NCBI): domain Eukaryota; kingdom Metazoa; phylum Chordata; class Aves; order Passeriformes; family Tyrannidae; genus Pachyramphus; species Pachyramphus minor. The sequence continues at coordinate 3,206 of VYXB01009681.1, forward strand.
ACAAAAAGAGGAGGCAGGGATTTTTGGAATCACCATGTGACCATGAACATTTTGAGCATCCATCCAAGCCTGTGGGAAACAAACTGTTATGCAACTCTGACTTACCGAGCACATCTCGAATTGTGTTTTATTTTTACAAATACACATGATGGGTCAGCAGAAGCAGCTGTGCTAGAAGCCCAGGTGGCTACCAAAGGAGAAAGTCCTTGCTTTTTGCTGCATCCTCCCCACCTCAGCTTAGCTGTAAGTCACCCTGCAGACACGTGGGAGCTGACTCCTTGGAAATGGAAACCAGAGCAAAGGGAGGACAAGGACTTTTTACCATTGCACTGCTCTTGATGAGTCATCAGTGCCCTGTCATTGCCTGGTCATGACTCCCAGTGTCATGAGTTAACTCTGAGCTGATGGAGGTGGGTCTTCAAGATGGCAGAGTTATGGATCTGCTGCTGTTGTTGGTCCCGGGGTTGGGCCAAGAGGTAACAGCGTTGTTTGCTCCTGCAGATCTCCACCTCAGCTGGGGAAACTGGTGCCCATCCAAAGGAGAGGTTGCTGCCGAGCACTTCAGTGTTTGGCAGAAGCCACCATGTCCAGTGGGAGCTCTGGTCCATCCCACAGCTCGTGGTGGGTTCAGTTATTTATGGAAAGAGGCAGATGTTAGCTTTGGCACTACCTTTCTCCTAAGTGCCCTGGACTAACAAGCTGCACTTTGGGTGTCATTTCAGTGCTTCTGTTGCCAGCTCTGCCTTTGTTTTTCTGTCTGCTCTGAGCAGTGGTTTCCTTTCTGTGGATTACCTTCCCCCTCTGCCAAACTAAAGAGGCCTTTTGGCCAAACATTGGTGGTAACCAGCTTTTCAGGACCAGCTTTTTCTCATCCAATCTGGTGGAGATCCAGCAGATTCTCACCCTTCAGGGGCTGAGGGCAGGGTGACAGGATCCACGTGTGTTTGTGGTTGCACAGAGATCCCTTCTGCAGCTGTGAGTCACGGTGAGCTGACCCCTGCAGTATCGTGGATGCTGGATGCTATAGCAAAGCCAGGGTACAACAGCTGGAGATTTTGTGCTGTCTTATCATATATCCACTGTCTATATTTCATGCCACTTGCCTGTGGCAGCCTGGCAGGGGCTGACATTATGCCAGAAGTGGTGCACTGCCATGTTCACAGCTTTTATTTCTGTCCTGCTTAGCACCTGGGGTAGTTTTCTGTGCTCTGACTCAGTGGCCATCCCACAGAGAAGGTGTTATCCCAGGCAGACCACTGGCTCCTGAGGTGTCCTGAGGCTTGTCCACATGTAGGAGCAGCCTGCAAGGGTGGGTAATGAGGCATATCCTTTGGACCAGCAGTTCTTCTTCCCCTGTGGGGTAGCAAGCATGTGACGAACCTCTTCAAAAGCCTATTTTAGTTTCCCAGGAGAAATATCTCACAGCATTTTCCACTTTTATAGTCTGACACACCACAGTAATAAAGGGAGAAATGGCAAATGTTTCCCAGAATAGTTATGCCTTTAAAGAGTTGTTTTAGCCACAGAATAGTAGACTAAAGTGTAACTGATGATTTCTTCCTGCCATCCCTCTTTGAAGTCAAACCCCTGGCTTACAGTGTCCCTGACAGTACAGGGAAGCTCTCTGTGGATGTACTGCCAAGTTTCCATCCAAACATATTGAGTCCTGCAGAAGAGTGATTTCATCTCAGGGGTTCAAGAGACTTGAGTCTTTTAACTGGTTTTCTTGGGAGCAAGGATATGAGTGCAGGGCTCCAGCATTCACCTCTGCAGCCAGGCTTGTTGCTGTGAGTCACATTAGGGGCTCAGGCATGCAGGGTATTGGTGTGTCTGGCTTCCAGAGCTTAGTGGAGGAACAGGTAAGTTTGCCATCCTAGTCCTATCACCCTCAGCTGACAGCGACCAGAGCAGGACAGCTGATGTGGGCACAGCCCACAAAGACAGAGCTGTCACAGGCACCAAGCACGGGCTGTTTCTCATCTCCCACTCCTGTCCCTGCCTCCTGGCCCTGCACCACCTTCCCAGGTCTCCTGCCCTGTCAGGTCTCTCCCTGCCCCTGTCTCTGTGATGTATTGCTGTCACTGTGCTCCAGACCAGTGGGGTAGGATCCCTGTGTTGGTTGTATTTCTGTCACAGATGTGTCGGCCTCGCCGTTCATCAGATCCCAGAGTCAGCTAAACTCGCTCAGCTGGAACAGAGCTCTGTTGTTGCAGATGCATATTCATCAAGCCAATGGTTCTTTTTAATTTTCTTCCTTTCCTGCTTAGCTTCATTTCTGCTTATGGGTTGTGTTACTCTTGCTTCCGCTTGCAGGAGATGTATTGCCCCTGTCAGCCTCTGAGTAACAGCCAAACTGCCCCAGAGTGTCCACAGGGCCAGTAGATCTGATGGCAGCAATAAAATAGACCAGTGAGTACCATCAGCTTGCAGTCCTGCAGGAGTGAGCAGCCAAAGAGCACTTTGTGAGATAGCTGACCTGAGAAAGTGGAGGTGCTGCTTTAGGCTCCAAGAAGTTTGTTTTCTGGCCTCAGTGGAAGGAAGGGTGCTCTCTGAGTTTCCCAGGAGTGATCTGGCTCTGAGACATTGCTCTTGTTTGTTTGAACTGGGCCTAGGAGCAGGCAGTTTTGTGCTAAAATCTGAAAAAGTAGAGTCAGAGTTTACTTCAAGATTCCCAAGTCTTCTTGCAAGAAATAACAGTCCCACACTGGGACTCAGTGTGTGGTGGGCACTGGCTGACAGCCAGCACAAACTAAGCTGCCTGTCCCTGGTAATCTGGCTGTGCACAGCCCTCATAAGCCTGACGACAGAACTACAGTAAAATCTGACATCAGTTTGCACCTCAGCATTGCTGCTCCTGTCCTGTTGCATTCAAATACCTGCTCCCTGCTTTTCTGTCTGGCACATGAGTCTCTAAAGAGCAAGTGGACACTTTTTTTCTGGAGTGATGTGGGTGGCAGTTCTGAAATCGCAGCTCGTTTCACTTCTTGCTTAACTCCCCTCCCTCTGTGTGTTTTGGTTTTAAGGCTCAGGATGTGCTCTCCTCCCCTTGCTTTGTGCCCCTCTGGAAGATGAAAACCTCGAGCATCATCAGTGATCTTGACACTTCATTAATGGCCTTCCCCAGCATCCCAGCAGGGATTGTTTGTGTAGCTGGTGGTGCTGGTGAGCCTGGCAAGGCACCATTTGCTGTGCAGGAACCAAACGAGGGCAAGGGCTGGCTGCAGCTCTCCGGGCAGACCCACAGCAGCTGAAGGACCAAACGGTGCCACCGGGCAGCTCAGCCCAGGCTGCACCTTTCACTAGAAGGGCAGAACACCGGGGAGCTGAGGTGTGTGCTCAGTTCCAGCTGCTGGGCTTGAAGCAAAGGTGAGCAGCTGCCTGGTGCATCCCCCCCTTCCCCAGGGAGGCTCTGCCCAGGGTGAGAGCACTGAATTCAGGCTGTTGAACACACAGTGGGCAGCTGGGTGATGAGCACTGGTGGGTTATTAGGCTCATTTAATTAGCCAAGCCGGGGAACTCGATCATCCGAGTGTTCCCTTTCAGTGCTCCGCTTAGGCAAACTCCAGGTGTCAGAGCAGAGCTGATGTTCTTCTGAGCACCCCACATGCTTTTATTCCTGCAAATCCCAAGTTGATCTCTGGGTGCTGGTGAGTCCATGCAGCATCCTGATGGGACCAGGGGGATCTGATGTCTCACGTGCTGTCTGTGGGTTGCCAGCTGATGTCCCTCAAGTGTGTTGTCGTACAGCGAGGCTTCATCTTCATCCAATTGCTTGCTGGGTGGAAACATCTGATCTGGCAAGTGTGTTTGCATCTGAGTGAATTAATTCTTTCAGACTTTTCTTTTTATTGGTTTGTGGGCATTTGAAACAGGTGGTTTTTCTCCCTGTTGTCTCCCCTGTTCTGTTGACTCCAAGCAGGCTGTGCATTAGGGAATTGTTTGCAGCCCAGTAACTTACCATGTCACAGCTCTTTAATTTCTAGGGGGGGGTGGCTGTCCCTTGAGTTTTAAGTGTCAAGTCAATGGGCAATATTATAGTTATTTAATATTTATGCTGCAGGAGAGCTGGAGGCTGCAGTCAGTTCAAGACTCTTCTGGACAGACTGGTGAGGATACACAGCCACAGGCAGAATCAGCCTTACTTTGTTGATAGGAAAAATAACTCTGCTCTTTTTGTCTCCTTCTCTAAGCTAAATTTTTTATTCCTTGTGGAGTGTTATTACACTTGTCAGAGATGCATGTATTTATGTCAACAAATGCATTAAGAAACATTGCAATATAAGTTGTAATGCGGGGGTTTGAGGGGCTGGAAGTGGTACCTTTGTTTAAATCAGTTACAAGATGTGAGATCCTCCAAAACTGCATGACAAGGCTCCCTGGGAATGAGCATCAGTGCCAGGACTCTTTGAGAGAGAAGCAGAGAGAGAAGACCCTGAGGAAGCAGCAGAGTTGCAGACACACTGGTAGCCTGGCCCAGGCTTAAATCCCTGGGCAAGAGCATGACAAGAAGAACTTGCTGGCTGAGATTGTTGTGGAGCTGTAAGCAAATCCCATCTCTTCTTGTGGGAGCCTGTGTTCAAGGAAATGGGAATGTATGCACCTTGCAGAGAGGGATGGCTCTGGATCACTGATTCCAGAACAATCCAAGCAGTGTAGGGATAAGCTTTCATGCCATGACTTTGCCAGCATTTCCTCAAAGCCCAGAGAGCTACAGAGCTGAACAGCTTTAGTAAATGAGCATTAGACCACTAACCCCCAGGATGGGACCTTTTTACACGGATCCATCATCAGGTGGTAGGAGCTGCATTAGAAATGTGCTCCCTGATCCTGGATCACTTCCCACGGCCCAGACAGCACCAGACTGGGGGTAGCTGAGCCCTGCTGAGCCCAGGGTGTCTGCAGAAGGAGCACCCCTGGCCAGCACCTGCTTCTCTCCCTGCGTGGCAATTGTCACCTTGTGGCTCTCAGTCCATGGTGCCTGCGGGGCTCTCTGTGCTCAGCAGGGAGAGCATCCTCCCTGGAAATCACTCTGAGCAATCTGCTGGACAAGCTTTATGCTCGTCCTGTCTTCCAGAAGTGCTGTGAGGTCCTTTTTTGGGCACAGTTATCATTGACCCACCCTGGTGACACCACCACAGAGGTGGTGGCTTTGCTGTGCTCGCACAGGGCGGGGAGCACTCGCAGAGCACTGCGGGGTTCAGGTTACCTTGTCCTTCCTCTCTGTCTCTGCATGGTGCTGCTTAAGGTTTTTTCAGGAGTGGGAGATGGCTGTCAGATTTCCATCCGGGGAACATTCTGGTTTTGCCCATCTAAGAGGAAAAGCTGTAAGGCCTGTGGTCCTCCAGCAGTCAGACTCCCATTCTGGAGGGTGCTGCAATCCCTGACCCTGCAGCTCTGTTGCTTTCCTTCCCTCTCCAAGTGACGGATACAAATGTCAAGAAACAGCTTTTTATTTAGACAGTAATTGTGCAGGGTTTACTCGGCAAATGCCATCTACAATAATTACTCAGGGCTTGTGCTAACAAACTGTCTTCCTGCCCACCAGCTGCAGTTGTTAGAGCTGTGGAAGGAAAGGATGGATTTAAAAAGTTGCTCCCCAGGGATTCCTCACTCAAGGCTGTACTCCTGGCTGTGGGATTTCGGCTCTGGTGATGGGGGTGTCCAACATTTTGCTGCAGGGATCTCCAGGGGCTGTGCCAGGAGAGATTTTTCACGGCAGAGAAATAGGAAAACTACTTGTATGCAAGCCCTGGGCTGGTCTGGGAGTTAGAGGAACCAGAGCTGGGCAAATGATGTGTGTTGAGAAAGAGGGAGAGCTTAACTCTTCCACTGGCCCCTTGGAAGAGGATCTCAGGGAGATCATTTAAATTATGCACTTCTCCCCCTCATTCCTTACAGACCAGAGCTGAACCCCTGGATTGTCAGGGTGGGAATTGTCCCAGAGTCACAGTCCCTGGGTGCAAAAAGAATTGAAGGAAGAAAACAGCCATCTTTAACTGGGAAGTCTTTTGATTTTGCTTCTTGACCCCTGCAAGAATTGTGACTGCCTTCTTCAGACATTTGCCTGCCAGTCCCAAATCCCTTGGGATGAGGATTTGCAGACAGTGTGTGCCCCTTGCTGGGGATATCTGGAAGGTTTGTCCCAGAGAAGCACTGTGAACTGTGCAGTTGGATCTCCTGCCCCACTGGAAAGGGGCTTTGTTGGCCTCTACCTGTACTGCAGGTGCCTCCATATATTGCTTGGCAGATGCTTCTGGAACAGGTGATTTACAGAACTGCTCAGCTCTGGGCAACTGGCAAAGCCAGCAGCGGGGAAGTGGTTGGAAATTTGCTGTAGGCAAATATTGAAGCTCAAAATGAACTTTCTTAGTTACTCAAAAATCCCAAATGATGATTCCTCCTTTACCTCATGTGAAGCTGTGGATCTCTGTTTGTTGACGTGCTCAGGTGACAATCATATTCAACACCAGTCACCAAACATAGGGACATTCTGTGAACAAGATGCTGAGGGACAGAAAGCAGCAGAAGTTGAGGACTTTGGCAACAAAGTCCTGTGCTGTTTGGCCACCTACACCCTGATTTATCTGCAAGCCAGGCAGCAATGCTCTTTGTGAGCTTTGTGCCTCCAGCTCCTCTCCGTGCATGGGAAGGAAACCAGAGATCATGGTTTAAACTTGGCATTGCTTTTCCAGGGTGAACACTGGTGCTTAAATTGGAAACCAGCCCAAGGGGTGAGTTAGAAAGTGGAATCCAGCCCCAAGGCCTCTCTCCTAAGGCAAGAGAAGGGTCCCATATCTTCTGCTGGAGCATCAGGAACTGGTCCCATGCAGATCAGAGTCAGGGACTTGCACCGAGGCAGCCTGGACAATGCAGAATAACTGAGAATTATTGTACTGACACAGAAATCTCTTCCCAGGCTTGAGACCAGGCTGCTCCTGCACCTCAGGCCCCAGCTCCACTTCAAGTCTGAGGAACTGGACATTGGGAAGGCTTTTGTTGGAGCAGCCCACAGATATGAGGTGAGCAGCAGGGGTTGGGGTGGATCCTGATGGCTCCTGGGGCAGCAGTGAGCCTGGGGGACCTGTAGAATTTCTGGCAGCTCAGGCCAGTGATACCAGTCAAATTTGGGACGTTCCACAGAATCTGGATCCTTTTGATGGGGTCTGAAATGTGTGTCTGTTGTTCCTGAAACCCTCATCCTTGCTTTTTGCAACTGCCCTTGGAGATCAGCTGGGAGGCTGCCTGCAAAACAACCCCTTGGCAACACTGGGTCAAAAAGCTGAGTGTTCAGAGCCTTTTGTTGCAGCCCCAGACCTGAGGCACCTTTGTGCTCAGGCTGCTCAAAACAGCTGGAACAAACTGGCTGCGTTTGAGCTCGAGTCCATTGCAAACAGTTTTCAGTCAGGTGCCTCCTGCCTGTTCCTGGGAGTCAGAGGAAAGATGTCCAGCCTCCCAGCTCAGCACTGGCCCTCACAAAGGGCTTGGGAGTGCCTTCCCTTGCTGACCAGTCCCTTGCCACCCTTCAGCCTTGGTGCATCTCTGGCTCCAGAAAGAGCGAAGCGTTTCTGGGAAGGAATCAAAGCAATTTTCTACCTATTTGCCTCCACTCCAGTGGTGTCAAGTCTGCAAAAAAGTAGAGAGAGCAACTGAAAGGGGTAGAAAATGAGGCACTACATCATTCCAGACACTTTCAAAAGCTTGGCAGTGGCAGGGAAGGACGCACGGAGCTGTTTTCTTACCAAAAGCTTGTGCTCTCCATGCATTTTTTATGCTGATGCCTTATTGTTTTATGTCAATTTATTCTTTTCATTAGGTGAGGAAAGGTGGATGAGTAGCTGACACTGTTAGTGCTGTGCTGAGCAGCTAAACTCCATTACACAGAGGATCCCCAAGTGCAAATTGTAATGAAAGTGCAAAACACATGAGGGGAGAGAATAGTTTTCCTGTTTCATGGCAGAGGCTGAATACAGGGATGTTTTCAAGAGCAGCTGCAAAGTTAGGAAATGAGGGACAGCCCTCTGCTTCTGCCTTACCTGTCTTAATTGACAGGTTTTGCAAGGCCATTAATTAGGGAAAGGAATCCTGAAGCAGATGGATAAGTCCATGGCAGTGGCAGGATTTCCTGCTGCAGAAGTCAGGACCATGAGAGCTTTGCTGTGGGTGGTTTGTTGGTGCCTGACTGCAGGCTGGTGCTCCTGGAAGATGGGGGCACTTGTTGGAGGCAGTGGATCTCTTGAGTGTTCCACAAAAACACAGCTTTGCCCCAAATTTACATTTTTTTCTAAGTAATGATCAATTTGTTAATGATGGCTGTGAATAGTTATGAGATCCTATTTAACAGAGGGCCTATTGAGGCTCATCCCTCCAACTACAGCAGTGGGCTCCTGCTCCACCTTTCTGCCCCAGCAGGGCATCATTGCACCTTATGGGCTCCAGGCCATCACTATCTCCTTCTGTACCACCATCCTGGGGGAGTTCAAGGAAGAATTCCAGTTCAGTGTCACTGCAGCCCCCAAGCCTGTCACCTTGACTATCAGGTGAGGGGGGATCTGGGAGGGAGTGGGCACATCTGTAGCTGTCTCAGGTGATCATCTCCCACCTGCCTCATTTGGGGGTGGAGCAGAGAACAAAGGTGTTGCCTGAGGTCTGAGTCTTGGCTCTGATCCTGGCATCCCCTTGGTGTGGGGATTCCTGCTGCCCAGTGCAGGCACCCAGCAGCTGGAGTGACTCCTTCCTGCAGGGATGTCTCTCCTCCTTAGGCCGTGGCAGCAGTGGGATGGCATCAGCTTTGGGCAGGAGCTGGTCTGGGATGTCCCCTCTGAACACCCAGCAAGGCCCCAGGGCTTTGGAGATGGGCCTGGGTGATTCTGCACCAGAAGCCATGTTTTTAAAATCCTCTGTTAACAATCCCTCCCAAAGGGGCAGCAGCAGCCTCACATCTCTCATGCCCATGTGTGGGGACAGGCTGTGCTCCCAGCTCTTGTGCAGGGGGTGCTCTGGTGCCTCCTCTCCACAGCCAGGAAAGGGCTGATGCAGGAGAGGGGGAGCTCAGCAGCAGGGACTGTCACAAGGGCTTGGGCATCCTCCCATGGGCTGGTGCTGCTGCAAAAGATAATCCTCACCCAGCAAAAGGGAGAAGGGGGGTGGAAAAAAGGTGATGGTGGGAGAGGCAAAGCTCACTTCTCAAGACCACAGCAGCACAAGGGCTTGTCCCAGCTAGTCTGAACCACGGGCTGGTGGGATGATGTGGTGTAGGCAGGAAAGCTGATGCTGGGTTCTGGAGCTGGTTGTGGCTGGGCTGATGCTGTTGGGAGCCATTGGATCAAGGCACTAAAGAAATGAGAAGAATCTGCAGTCAATTTAACCAATAAGATAAGGGAAATGGATAAAAAAGAACAAGAAGGTTATTAGTTTGCAGGAGAAGCGTAGTAAGTAGGTCTGACCTTGGCAGAGAAACAATTATCCTGGTTTTGTGTTTGGAGGAAAAGCACTGCCTTTTTTTTAATTTTTTTTCCTTTTTTTTTTTTCTTTTTCTTTCCTTCTATGTCTTCATTTGCATTAACATCCAAGTCTGTGGATTTTTGCAAANCCCTTCTTTTTTTTTTTTTTTTTTTTCTTTTTTTTTTTTTCTTTTTTTTTTTTTGAAATGGAGAGGGAACATTTCACAATCAAATAATTTATTCTACTCTGTCCCTCCCCCAAACTGGTCACGGGATGTTGTTGCATAAGCAGCTTTCTCCTTGAGCAAGGGCAGGTTTCACTTGATGAGATGGGTAGAGCAGAGCCAGTGGCAGCCCTGAGAATAAAATAGAAGGCACAGTTCACTGTGGTCCTTGATTCTTAACTAAAAGGCAGAGTGGGCATTGATTGGCATCAACCATGAAAGGAATTTGTGAGTTCTGTGCCGCTTCAAGTGCTGATATCTGTGATGTTAGTGACTTTTTGGAGTTTGGAGCCTGGCTGCTGAATTTAAGAATGGGTGTGTGGTGGGTTCAGGGCACCCATGTTCAGTTTTTTTAAGCCACTGTTCTTGGCTGTGTCAGCTGGTGACAAGCTGGTCCTTTCCTCTAAGATTCATCTGTCCACTGTGTAGAACTGTTGCTGCTCTTCTCAGTGGATGGCTGGGGCTCCCCTGGATTCACACCTCAAAATCCTGCCTGTAATGATTGCGTGGGTCAAGATCTCCTGAGGAAAGGTCCTCCATGGAAGCACCAGTTCCAGCTAAGAAATAGCCAAGCAGGGAACCCGTGGCTGGCAAGTCTGGTTACAGTGAGCCCACTTTTGTGGGGATACCTGTGTGTCCATCACCTTACAGATGGGGAAGCTGAGGCACAGAGCCATCTCTGGGTGCATGTACAGGGTCCTTACGGGCCATGTCCTGCCTGCTGGGGTGCCCTAAGCCCCATCAGCAGCTCTTGGCTGCTGCCCACTGCTTTGGCTGCCTCCTGTCCAGGTGGATGCTGTGCTGAGCACAGGGTGGTGGGTTTATTTAAAACCCATGGTGGCTCTGACAGCAGCTTTTATCCACCTGGGCTGTAACCACAGCCAAACCCTTTGCAATTCCCTTTAAGCAGGCCACAGCCTCCTCTGCCTCTGTCCTCACAGGGGCTGTGTCATCAGACCAACTTTGCATTTTCACCTACCTGCCCTCCACCTTGGTGACCTCCTTTGGTGAGTGTGCCAGGGTTTGGACCACAGTGTGAGAGGTTTGTGTGTTGTCAAAATGGAGTGCTTGAACGTCAGAACATCCATCACTCGTGTTCCTTCACAGCAGCCTCTTCAGGGTGTTGACTCCAGGGCTGCTGGTGGCTTAGGCACTGTTTTCCCATCATGAGGTCAAGTAGGACCAAAGGAATAGAAGGTTGGTATTTTCTGGTGTCCCTCATAGCCTGGTCTGCTACAATCTCACAATCCTTGACAGCAGAACAGCTGTGAAAGTCCCTGTCCCAGGAGGGCCCAGGGGATGGGACTGCGAGAGGAGGGAGCTTAAGCCATGTACCAGCCTGTAGCTGCTCTGGGCACAGGCAAGGACCCCATTTACCCTCTGACCTTTAGTGTGGGGTGTTAATTAGTGCTGTGAGGGCACTTCATTATCCCCAACCAGGTCAGATACCCCAGCAAAGCTGTGCCTTTGCCTTCAGAGCCACGGGCTTCTTCTTCCTGACCAAAGGTGCAGCTCTGCTGACAGAGCCGTGGCTGAGCATCCAGAGCATCACCATTGAAATGCAGATTCCAGTTCCCCATCTCGGGCTCACAAAAGGCTTTTTACTGAGATGATCTACAGTTTAAATGTGAAATCAATTGTGGATTGATTGAAGGGCCATTATCATTCTGCAACCAGGATGCCTCTGTGTTTTCATGCTGTTCATGGACTTTTTAAGAAAACTCATTACCTTTCCTGAGCTGCTTCCTCCCCTCCCTGCATCACCACTGAGCCACTTCTTAGTTTCCTTTTCAATAAATGAAACAACAAGAAAGGCACCAGGTAGGAATATGGTTCTGTAATAAGAGATTCATCTTGCTTAATCTGATTTCGTTCCTGAGGCCTCTTCAGCTGAAGGCAGCTGTTGTATCTTTGCTTCTTTTAACTGTGCTGCTGATTGTTGTCTGCATCTAGTGACCTCGGTCTCATTTGGGCTTGTGACATCTGTGTTTGTCCTTTTTGTGTCCCTCCTGCCTCCCTGCTGGGGTCACTGCTGGAGCTGGGCAGTGGTCTCTGTTGATGGGCACAGGGAATCCCTTGGCTGTACCTGCAGTTGGTTTTTCCTCCCCGTCTGTGTTCAAAGGACGCTTGGTAAGCAGGCCCTGGGACATGTGTCCTCCCCACAGAGCTGGCCAGCCAAGCCACATGTCCACTGCAGAGCAGGATGTGGGCTGGTGTCCTGGCTCTGCAGGACACCCCCACCAGGTGTGGTTGTATCCCTGGCTTTCTGTTATGTCCCTGTTTGTTTGGGAAGATGAGATGTAGTTCCTGATCTCAAAGCAAGCCTTGGGTTTGCCTCCAGTGAAGTAGTCTGTGAATTGTCACATGCTTAGTCTGGTTGCCCCAAACCAGGAGATGTCTCAAGGCTCCTGCCTAGAGAAACTGCATTAGGGTGCTTTGCAGTTCCAGTTCCTAATTCCATCCTCCCTTTATTTTATTGTAGCTTCTCCTCCATGACAACTCACTGCTTTTATATCTTGAAAACAGTGGGAATGTAGAGGAATGCAGAGTTAACAGGGAGTTTTACAGCCTGAATTTTCAGAGTAAATCCTCATTTTGGGTGCACACTCATCAGTGAGAAACAACTGGTGCTGTTTTGTGGCAGGGGAGAGAGCTCCTCCTCCCCGTTAGAGAAACCTGTGGTGTTCAGCAGGGCTGAGTGGGCATTTCCAAGGCAGCAATCTTGGAGCAGCATCAGAGGGAACTGAGTGACCATTAATTCCTCTCTGAGCTGCTCAATGAGCTGTAGTTCAGATAACAAAGAGCCAAACTCCAAGCACAGTTTCATCCCATCAGGACATTCACACCAGGAATCCCGAGGTGATTGGTGCCTACATGGACACTTGTGTCGTTTTCCAGGCTTTCCTCACACCGTGTCCTGTTGCCTGACCAACACCTCGCTGATGCCCATGGCCTTCACCCTCCGCATCCCTGAGGACGGCTCTGGAGAGCCCAGCCTCAACAGCTCAGATCGGGTGTCCAGCAACATTCCCCCACCCTGGAGGAAGGGAGCTCAGGGTCTCGTGAAGCCAATGGAATTCACAATAACACCCTGCAGAGGGACCATCTGCTCCCAGGCATCCCAGGACATCCAGGTATGGGAAGAGTCCAGCCATTCCCACCTCAGCAGGTGGGGCTGAAGCTTCACTGGTGTGTGGGAGGGCTCTGGCACTGCCAGCTTTGTGTTGTGTGAGTAAGAGATCTGCACTGGTGTGAGGCCCCTGTCAGCTGGGTTACTCGGGATGTTCCTGAAGAAGCACAGTTTTGTTTCCAAAATCATAAGCTGAAATCAGGTACCACATGTTCGAGTACAGAAACCACTCCTGTGTTTTTGAGAGGAATTTCTCTGATGGAAAGCAGCAGAGGAAGGATGAGGACAGAAGGTGGCTGTTGGAGGGAGAGATGTCATTGTATAAATCAGTTTGCTTTTCTTCCCTCTCTCATTTCTCCTCTCCTGGGGAGCAGAATGAGTTGTATTCCCTGTGGGGATCTCCAGTGGGGACAGAAAAATCTCTGCAGCCATGAACTGCCCAGCATCTGCTGGGCCACACTGTGCCCTCAGCTTCCTGCTGCAAAGCTGACACAGCTCTGGAACTGGGCACATGCTGTTGACACTGTTCAAGTCAACAGATTTCCTCTGCATTTATGTCATTGCAGTCAGGTGAAAAATTGGTCCCTTAATTTGAATAAAGTGGTGAGTAGAGCATTAGTCTGACGTTGCTGGAGGGGGGATCTATGAGAGAATTGAAAATAGGCTTGGGAAGGGATTTGTTCTTCTCCATGATGAGTGGGTTGAGGTTCTGGAGCTGGTTAAAGCCAGCTCTGACTTTTATCTGTGGATCAAGCATCAGGTGTTGTGTGAGAGTCCAGGCTCAGCATCCTGGGTCAAGGAAGAGGGGAGTGAGTTTTCCCATTGCTGCTTTTCCAGCTGTTTTGGGGGATAAATGTACCTCAAAGTGGGGGGTTGCCAGGGAAGCTTTCTCTGACTCTACAATGAAATTCTGCCTTCCGGCTCTGCAGAGATAAAGCCACCTCAGATGGGTGGTCCTGGCCTGTCAATGATGGGTTTTAATGCTCATACCAGGCCCTGACCTGCAGAGCTGTGTCAGTAGAGCTGTCCCAGTGTAAGGCCTCCCCTCTCTCCCCCAGGCAGCTTCCAGCAGTCTTGCCTCATCCATAGAAGGAGGTCCATGAGAAACCAGAGGACAGGAGTGCTTGGGGAAGTTGGGCTATGCCCACAGGACACACACACTGCATTTTTCTTTCTGCTTGCTGCTTTCCTGCCCTGCTGTAACCATGCAGAGCTGACTTTTCCAAAGCAGAGGGCACTGGGACACCTCCTTGCAGCTGATGACCAATGGGAAAAAAGGGCTTCAGTCCTTTAGGGGCTGTTGAGAAGCACTGAGAGCCTCCTGGCAAAGAACAGTTTAGTGCTGGGGTTTTGTTCAGCTGGTTTTGCAGAGTTATCCTTTGGGCTCTCAGCAATATCCTCCAACTGTGTGGCTGCTGTGGTGGGATTGGAGCAGTCCTGGCTTCCTCTGGCCTTGAGCCTTTGTGCCAACCCAGCTCTGTTGTCAGGAAGCCAGGAAAGTAGCTTCCCTTGGCAGGGACTCCAAAGAGAGACTGGAGAGGGAGAATAACCTTCTCCTGAGGAGGAACATCCTTTGGGTTGAGCAAAACTGGGTTAATGAAGTGAATCTGTTAAAGGAGGGTAAAATATAGGTTGTATAAGCTCTTGGAGAGTTGCTGTTGCCAGACCCTGTAGCTCAAATTTAGGGAAATTAAACCTGTATGGTTTTTACCCTGATCTCTTTAGTCCTTCCATTTCCTGCACCCCACAGCAGACCAGAGTCCATGGTTTCCACCCTAAGTTGGTGCTTGGTTTGTCTTACAGGCTGGGACATGCTCACGCTGGAGGACTGAGCCCAGCAAGGGAGTGATCCCCCCCGAGACCGAGGTGCCTGTGACTGTCACAGCAAACCTCGATGACACGGGGAAATTTGAGGACAAGGTGAAGCTGTTCATTAAGAACAACCACGTGAACATCACCATAGTCTGGGTTGTGGGCATTGGTACCACAACTGTCATCAACAAGCTCTTCACTCCAGAGCTCTAGTTGGGACTCTGCTTCAGGTAGGACCTCTCTAAGCTCCTGCTTCTCCCAAGGGCTCAGCAAGGAGCAGCTTTGCTGTAGTCCTTCAGGCTAGATTTTCTTCAGTGCACAAGGTCCCTGCTCTGATTCCTTTAGAAACATCTGAGTGCCAGTTGAGAGTTGTTAGATACCCTCAAAGCCACCAAAATGGAAGCCAGTTGCTAAATTGTCGTTGAATTGTCTTTAGTTCTAATGCACTTATTTCCTCACTTTATCAAGTAATGATTCGGAGGAAAACAGCAGGTCCCAGCAGCCTCTGGCTGGAAAATGCTACATTACCAGTATAAACATATTTCTCTCTGCAATAATGTTGCTTGCTTTTCCGTTCCCTATGGAGTATCATCTCACAACAGCACAAAACCTTGGCAGTGGCTTCCTGGCAGCTCCTCGACTAAATGAATGGTGCAGTTTTATTTTCCCTCTGCCCGGGAATCCGGGAGGAGCAGCAGAATTCCTCTGCCCTGTGATACCCCTCCAAGTGTCCTTCCCCAGCTCCCCTGCAGGGCTGTGCTTTATTGGACATCGTGTCTCTTTCCTCATTTGTTCTGACTGCTCCCTTCTCGCCTCCACAGCAGAAACCTGAAGCACAGGCGAGCAAAGGGACCAGCTCCAAAAGGGACAGGAAAAGTCTGCTGAGGGAGGTTGGGTGGGATATGCTGGGAGTGTGAACTCATAGAGCTGAGCTTGCAGGAGGGGCTTCACTCACCCTAATGGTTATGTCTGAAACCAGACACGTTCTTGTAAACAGGAAGAAAAGAAGCCTTTTCAAAGTGCGGTTTGCCTTGCGCTGGAGAGCTCTTGGGACGTGAAGAAGAGTCTTCTTGATGTGCCTGTTCTTTTCCCTGGCTGCAAAGAGGGTCCACAGTGCACCCAATACCCAAATTTTCGGGTAGAAAGAGCAGCTTTCTTAGGCAATCCTACCTTAGGCATTTGGAATAGATTTCAAGGGGTTAAATATGCACCCACCAGCCATCCACACAAGCAGGGACATTGCAGGGGGGTGGGTGCTGGTCCACATGTCCTGTGCTTTGTGCAGCCATAAATTGGCTACAAAACAGAGGGGACAATGTCAATGTGACTGGTGTCACCATCCCCTGCCCCCTTCCCACCTGTGCCTGCAGGCCTGGTTTGGGGTTGTTGCCAGTGCTGCCAGCTCAGAGCCACCACCTGGTGAGCTGAGATGGGACCCAGGGAACAGCTCCCAGCGAGTTGGGTGTTCCCAGAGCCACAAATTCTGTGTCCACCCACAGCTTCTCCAAGCTTTTATCCATTGGTGTCCCCAGTATAAACCATTTCATACCAAGCTTGTACACATCATTTGTTAAGACTCTGTTTCAAAGCAGGTTTCTTCCATACCATCCCTCCTGTGTTTGTATGGAGCTGCTGGCAGCAGATCAGTGCTTTGCCAGCCACATAATCTGTGCCTTTCAAAAAACCAATAACTTTCCCAGGAACAATTTGTTTCCTGGCCATGCTCAGATTTATTGAGAATAAAATAATGGCTCCAGACTAGCCTGCAGTTAGTGTTTCTTTACATGAAGGAATCAATTTCCATTGAACATTCATTTTGTCTTCTGTCTAGCTGGAGTTATTCATCTCTTCTTGTCACTCCATTCCCTCAGTAGCTAGACCTGGTCTTGCTGCCATCTTCATATTGGGGAAAATTCTGTTGATCCTGTGTTCCCACAGTGCATTTCTCTTCCTAAAACAACAAACCCAGCTACTCTGCTGAGGCAAAAGTTGATCTGTTGGGAGCGATGAGGGTTGGATGCTCCAGAAGAGCTGGGGGGGTGAGGGGGATAACGTGGGTGCCAGGGCAGGTGGTGCCCAGATCACCAGATGAGTCTCTGTACCCTGCAGCTCCCCAGTAGCATCCTCAGAGGATGCTGCCACCTGAGGCAGCACCTCACCAGGGAAAGGTGCAGCAGCAGCAAATCTGTTCCTCCCTCTGCTTGCAGCTGGGACTGGCCAGCTCAGTGTCTGGTACAGTGAGACCTGCAGGAAGCACCCTGGAAAAACTCTCAGAGTGTTAAGCAGCAAAGGCTGCTTAACAGCAGCCTTCTCTGGTCTGAGAAGATTCTTTTCATGAAGCTTTTCCTGGCTGTACCCACACAGAGCAGCTGCTGGGTGGTGATGAATTTGGGGGCAGCCAAGGTCTGGCTGTGGCTGAAGCTTTGAGCTCAAGTGGCCTTTTTGGTGGAGGTTTTAGTGCTGAGTGTGCAGTCAGAGAACTCCATTAGGGTGCTGCTGATGCCATCTCTGCTTCTCTTCCAGCCTCAGTCCCTGCTGTTACCAGTTCAAAATGACAAACAAGGGGCGACACACCCATCAGCTGTTCTGGACCACAGAAGGTTTCAGCATCGCTCAGCAGCGTCGTGCCCTCGGCACCACCAAGGGCAAAGACACTTCCCAGGTCCCCAGACCCACCAGCCCCGTGTTCAAGCTGCAGCCACCACAGATGGAGCTGGTGCCAGGCCAGACTAAGGACATGGTGCTGGAAGGCTTCTCCAGCACTCCCCAGGTGAGGTCCCACCAAGGGCTGAGCCTTTCCCATCAGATCCCCCCCACTGGGGCTTCTCCTGCAACCCCTTGACATTTTCCTGGGAAAAGGAGCAAGTGCCTTCAAGACAGTGTTTAAGGCCACAAGTTTCCATGGCAGCACCAGTTGCTTTCCTTGCTGGCCACCATCAGTTGCTAAGGCTTTTTTGTGTTTCCATAGCTACCAAAGCCCAATGCTGATCCCAAAATACAGGCTGAAGGAAATATTGGTCCTTCAGGGCAAACAGGAGGTTACTGGTGTCGTGTGCTGAGGCAGAAAGGAAGGGCAAAGAAAAAGAGTTACACTTAAGACTAAGAGCCCAGGCAGAAAGCAAATGAAACAAGTGCCAAGTGCTTTATCCGGGGAAAGCAGGGAGTAAAACAAAAGCCCTGTGAAGGGAGGGAGTGTCTAAGAGCAGCATCACTTTTCCTCTGCAGACAAACATGGGCAGAGGGCTGGTGTAGCCCTGAGTCCTGGAGGAGGAAAGCCAACACTGTGTCAGCTCTAATGATCAGTGTGATGTCCATCCACGTGGGAAACTGTTCCCAGAGATCATTATAATTGACAGCTTGACTTTTGTCAATATTTCCATAACTGCTCCCCAGTCTCTCAGCCAGCCCTGATGTCCCAAGGGCAGCCAGGTCTTGCAGCACTCTTGGAAAGCAGCTCAGAGGGGGAGGTTTTAGCCGGGCCTTGGGGTGTTCTCCTCCCTGGACCTTTCTTTCCAGGGGAAATAAAATTCTGTAAAGCAGCTGCCAGCTAACCCTGGTGTGCATTCCCTGGCTCCAGGACCACTGGGCACAGATGTGGAAGTGAATGTGAAATGTATCTACATGAAAGTCCTGCTGAGACTGGAGTTCTGAAAGGCGTTTTTATGGGTTGCCTCAGGGGTAGCTTGAGAAAGACTTCCTCAATCACAAGCAGTGGGACTGTCCCTGTTCAGTTCTGAGCCCAAGGTTTTGCTGAAGAGGGAGAAGGGTTCTAGAAAGGAAACAGAGTGACCAGGGAACTGGTGAGGATGTCTTGCCTGGAAATCCAAAAGGGCATCTGTGAGCTCAGCGTGGCTGCCTGGCTCCTGCAGTCAGAACCAAGATGCTGGAAGTGGGTTCCCACCTTCCTTGAGTCTGAAGAGCTTCACAGTCTCTTCATCTCCTTGCAGCCCATGAAACTGGGGCTAGGGGAGGAACTTCACCTCTGCATTGGATTTAGCCCAGCTTATGAAAAGGATTTGAAGAGCCGGGTAGCAGAGAACACACTGAACATGTTGTTCATGGAGCATCCCCATGAGGAGCAGATCACCGTTCAGGGGGAAGTCTACTTCCCAAACCTCCATATCCAGACCGAGGCCCTGGACTTTGGCTGCATCCTGAATGACACTGAACGAGTGCATTGTGTGGCAATGACCAATTGCAGCCCAATTCCTGTCCACTACCACTGGTCATTCCAGACAGACAGCCAGGACAGCGCCATAAGGTAGGTGCTCCTTTGCCCTCTGCTTGAAGCTGCTCTTCCTGCTGTCCTGTTCGTGCTTTGCAAGGGCCAAGGCTGTTTGCCTGGGATCTGACAAGGTGCTTTTTGAGATTTCCTTGTGGAAATAACAACAGCCAGCCATGGTCAGGCTGGAAGTTCAGGGAATAGGTGTTCTCCACCAGTTTCGTGCTGATGTAGCCCCCACACTGGTTTTCCCTGGAAATGAGAGTTGCTTTCTCAGACCTCTGTGGCCTGAAGCAAAGACCATCTTGGTGAAGGGAGTTTTCACCCATTAAACCACACATCACCTTCACAAAACAGCTCTTTGGTGTTTGGCAGTGATCACCAGGTTCTGTTGGGGCTCTAGAGGTGGCTGTAGCTGTGGGTGGGAGCATTTGTCTGAACATCCCTGGGAAGTGGAGCCATCCAGGGCTGGGCTGCACTTTCAAAGTCTAAGAGTAATCCTGCAGTAGTGCTGGGGCACATCTGTGAACACATTTCTGGCAGTTCTTCCTGCTGTGACCTGTGCAGAGTGCAGAAGTCTGGTCTGGGCAGTTTTTATTAGAGGAGCAAACAGCTTTTCCATAATGCCCCAGAAAACTGAGCCCAGTTAACCATTGGGCTCTGAAGTGCTGCAGCTGCAAAGCACAGAACTCATCCAGAAACAGTTTTGTTCAGGGAACTGAGACCTGGCTCAGAGGAGACAACATCTTGGGAGTTGTAAACTAGCTGTGGTTCTGACGAGGGTTTGGGGGAGAAGCCCTGGGCACTGAGGCAGCCCATTCCCAGCTGGGTCTTACCATGTCCCAACAAGTTTTTTGTGTGGCCCTTCTTGATGCACAGCACCAACACGAGCAGACCCTGGCACATGGAAGAAAGTCTGCAAAAGCAGATGGTGGGAGGTGGAGAAAGAAAGAGGGGCAGGGCTGTAAGCTTTGCTTCAAGGCCCCTGTCATCTTCTGGCAAATTAGATTAGGGTTTAATTACAAGCTAAAGGGGAAATCTAATTTTGATGCTAGAACAATGCATATATTTTATAATAACAGAGAAACAAGTGCATTCCAGCAAAGCCCATGAGGAATTAATTTCCTCTGAGGCCACTTGTTGGCTGCTTGCCTGTTTCTCTTTACTCCTATTTTTTTAGAACCAATTTAGGTTTTTGGAAATGGGAATGCTGAATCAGTTTCCAGCTTTTAATCGCCCCATCTCCCACTAAATTGGCTTTGCTGGACCTGAGCCTGCAGGCACTCGCTCTTCCAGCTGATGCTGAGTCACCCAACTCTGCCGGGTTGGTGGCAGCTGAGGGTCCCAAGCATCTGGCAGGAGAGCAGCCTCTGCTCCAAAGGGTTTGGCATGGCCCCTTTGCTGGCTCTTTAGCCCTGTTCTGCTCTGCATGTTAATTAACAGTAACGTGTTCTCTCCGGGTCCCTCAGCAGCCACCATGTGATTCTCGGTGGCAGAACTGGAAATGAAGATGGTCTCCAAGCTATTAACACCTCAAATTGCTCATTAAGAGCCAGGCAGAAGGGCAGCATGTCAGATATTATTTCTGGTCCACATTAAGCACTGTTGGTGTTCTAAAGGTTCAGATCAAACTAACTCAGTCTGACAACGAGGGAATCAAACATCAAGTCTCAGGAAGGTGAGATCAGTAGAATTTAACCATCCATACATCTAACCTTGCTGGAGCCAATCAGCAGAGACTGCCAGCATCCATTTATTTTGGCCTGGACAAGACTGTGTGCTTAGACCCCTTTTTTTTCTTCTAATTGTTCAACCCATTCTTTCCTCTCACTCTCTTGTCAGAGCTGCTGCTTTGAGCACAGAAATGTGGCTGAGGGGTCAAATGTGCCCAACTCATGCCAACCCATGTCCCTTCCCTGACTGCTGAGCCATGTTTACTCTTTGTGTACACCTACAGGGTTAGAGACAGACTGAGAACAGCTCCCCTCACCCCTTGGACCTTTGACAGCTCAAAGCTGAGTCAAACTTTGCACCAAGAGGTTTTCTGTGGTGTTGGAGTAGACCTCCAGAATCACCCCGCACGTGGAGTCCAGTTCAAACATTTCATCCTATTTGTTACCTTCAAGGTTACTGCTTGAAGGACTGATTTGTCCCCTTTCTAAGGGTAGTGACCAGCTCCTCAGCTTTCTTTGGGTTTCCCCTCAAAAGGAAGACATTCAATCGAAAGCGCGCCACAAGGATTTTCTCAGAGGCTGCCAAAGGCTCATCCCCAAATGTTCTCTAGAGTTTTCATCCTTTATTAAGCCTTGTCATTTGCACTGAACATTGCTGTTCCTACATCACCTCTTTGGCCCCTTCATGTGAGACGTGTCCCTCCCTGGGAGAGAGCTAAGAGGCACCGAGTGGTCCATGTGCCAGGGTGGATCAGCAGCGAGCTCTGCACCTTCACAGCACACGTCAAACCCCCTCCGTGTATTGATCTGACGTCTCTGGAGAGTGGGAACTTCTTGGCTACAAATCCAGCGTGATGAATTGCCAGTAGATTATTTGGGGAAAGGATTTGTTGAGCTAAAGAATGTGGAACAGGACTCTTTCCGTTCCGTCCAGTTTTTTCTTGGCCAATTTGTTTTGAACGAGCCAGGAGCCTTTCTCCTCCCAAGTGGGTCTTCCTATAGCATCAGCAATATCTCCTGCCTCTGCCCTCTCTCCTTCCATGTCCCCTGGCAGGGGCCCTGTGAGCCAGATCCCAGCCTTGGTGCTGACCAAAGAACCCCCAATTCTGTGTTAGAGTCAATGGGTTTTTGCTTTGCTGTTTTCATAACAAGGAAGAAATGGAAAACACAGACAATGAAAAAGAGTGCAAGGCAGAAATGTGACAGCAATGCTCTGTCAGCCACTCGCAGGGAAAGGCAGGAATGTTGGGAACATCCATCAGAAATGTGCACATGCCCCTGGGGCTGGGGATGCTCTCAGATGAGTGACAGTCATGCACACCCCTTTCTGGCCCCCTGGTGCTTTCAGCTCTGTGGGGCAGTAGGTTTTGGGCTTTGGTAACCCCACAGGTGCTATTTCCCTGTTTAAATACTCTGGGTAACTTAGAAAACAAGGGCTGAGTGGTGATGGAAAGTTGCTGCGTGAAGTTTGGCAGCAGCAGAGCAGTGGTTTGCCGGGTGTAACAGAGAAGTGGCTCTTGGAGCAAGTGCTGGGCAGGGATCACCTCTGGGGTGGCTGTGCAGCTGCTGCAGACAGAGCAGAGTCTCTGTACTCCTGGGCAGAGACACTGGGCAGCTGAAGCAAGGAAGACTTGGAAATTTGCTGCTTCTTCCACTCAGACAGAATGAAAAGTAAACAAGATGCTCGCCAAGGAGGGGGGTTGTCAGCAAGGGTATGTTGTTAGCAAGTCTGTAGTAGAGACACAAAGACAGACACGAGGTGTGGGACAGTGAAGCTTTGCCAGGGCAAAGGTAGGTGCTGATGATTTTCTATTTGCAATGTGTCTGAGCTGCTTTCTCCTCTACCTTCAGCATGGTGTCACCGTGCACCTTCCCTCTCTGTACCTCTTCCACCACAGTGCCGCTCTTTTCCCAGCTGGCAAGTCAGCCAGCCTGCCCCAGGGCATGGCACCTTCTGGTTGAGCTCATGGGAGCACCAGGGCATTACTGAGGCAGGTTCTTCTGCCTCAGGGCCTCTGCCCACTGGGGGACACCTGGAGGACACTGACTTGGGACACTGCAACGGAGGTGGGAGGTCAGAACAGCCGCATGGGAGTCGCTTTAACTATCACACTTGGGCTCGGGGAGCCTCAACCTCCTCCTGTGCACGAGGGTGACAGACCCTGAGAGCTGGACTGGGGAGCAGCCCCAGGGTGCTGGAGGGACAGACTGAGGGCAGGGGAGGTGAAGGAGAAAGCCTTGCCTGAGGGAAAAGCACTGTACCTCCCAAGGTGCTGTCAGGTGGCTGCCCATCTCCCTGGCTTTGTACTGTGCCACCAGGACCAACCCTGAGAGAGGTCTGTGTGTCACCCATGCCCTGAGCAGGCTGTGGGGTGTTGGGTGGGGGTTGCCTTCTGCTTTTAGAGCCAGGCCAGAAAATGCTGGCTGGAAGGTGACTTCTTTTAGCTCTGCCAGCACTGATCAGCTGCAAACCTGGGGCACAGCCAGCTCCTGCCTTTGCTTCCTGCACATCTTCATTAGCCAAGGCTCACAGTGGGAGCCCAAGGTACACTGGCACTGTGAAGGGTGTCCCTCTCCCTGTCCATGCCGTTCTGCAGTGCTGCCTGGGTGGCTTGTGCTTGAATTCCCTCTGGGAAGGAGGCACAGGAGGTCCAGGGCCCGCCTCTGCAGAGCTTTGCTGTTTATGAAACAGAAGGTTGATGTTTCTTTTTGGTTTGTTGGTGGGAACAGCCCTCACTCCATGTGGCAGAGATGAGTAAGGTGACATAATCTTCCAGACCTCATTTCTCTTTAATTTCTCCATCTGTTTCTCACCCTTCACTCTATTGCTGCTTCCTGCAAGATGTGCATCAAACAGCTTTCCCCAAGGGAAAATCCATCTGAAACCTCTGGTATTGCTCTGCCCAGGAGTGCCATTTTTAGTGTGGCTGTACTCTTTCCTGGTGCATCCCTGTCTTCACAGGGTAGGTGAGAAATCTTTAAACTCTTAGGAGAAAGGGCTCAAGCCCCTCTTGCTAAATTTGAATTCAGGTGCCAAATCTTCAGATGTTTTTGGCTGTAGGTCTGCACAGGGGATTTTTGTGCTGATTCCTTCTAGCCCAAGGGGCTTCCTAGTGGAGAGGGGATGGGGAGCCCAACCTAAAATTAATCATATCACTAAGAGCATTGTCCAGGCACTCCTTGGACTCTGAGAGATTGCCGTGGATTGTGTTTGCCAACTCAGAGAAGAAGTAGCAGTTGGGTTAAGGTGTGAGGACTTTGGGATGTCAGGGATGTGTCACCATCCAGCTGTATCTCTTGGCTGGGACAGGGAGGCAGCCAGGGGCAGAGAGAGGGGTGGAACCTTTAGTTCTGTACAGCACAGCAGCTTGGAGAGGACTTCAGCTCCCAGCAAGATTGAAAGGGGCTTGGCAAAAAGCAGGTAAGCCCAAAGAGGTGCCCACCCCACAGTGCGGGATGCTGTGAGAAAGGTTGAGTTACTCCCCACTGTGTGCTTCATGTAGCAGAGGGAAGCCAGAATTCCCAGCAATCAGGGACCCCAGGGGTCCTTCTGGGCCCAGCTGCCATGCCTTGCATTTTCGAGATCTCCTGACTCAATTAGAGCCGCCTTTCCAGTGGCTCTGCACTCAGGAGAGTCGGCTTTCTCCTCTGCAGGAAGCCTTTCCAGCTGGGAGCTTGCTTTGTGTGTTCCCTCTTCGGGGGTAACTGTCACCTCCCTCCTGTCTCCTGGCCTCCATCACCCCGCCCTTGTCCCCAGCAGTCCCTGGTGTCACCTGGACCCAGCCAATCCTGTCTGGTCATCCCTGGTTCCATCTCCAGGAGCTCTGTGGGGCTCTGACTGGGAGCACATCTGTGGAGTATGCCTGCCTTGCTCTCAGTAAAGCAGGGGGGGAATTACATTGTACTGTGTGAGTGACCTTTAATAGTAACACAGCAGTGATGTTAACTTGGCTTTCACATTGGGTAAAAGCCCCCCACAGCTGATTTCTGCCAGGGTGAGGATCCCTGCTCCTTCTGAGCAGGGGATGGACGGATATTCAGCAGGGTGGAGCTTCAGCACCTGTCTGATTAATCTGGGTATTCGATCCTAGGAAGTATATTAAACTGGAGCTTTTTTTGTTTGTTTGTTTTTTTCATTTTGTGTTCATTATCATTTTTGCTTTACCTTCTCCTTCTGTTCCCCGTGGTGACCCTCTGCAGAATCCCATCCGAAGGCTGCGCTGGGCTGTGGCTTTGCTGCCTGCCCGGGATGTGGCACATCAGCACGGGCCAGTGGAGACACCTTCTGGGGTTCAGCAGAAGTGGTCGAGACGAGCAGGGGTGTTTCCTTTCAGGTGAGGACTTCAGGACATGCTCCATGATTTCGCCCCCCTCCTTTTCCTCGCTCTGCTCTTGGCCCCACAGAGGGACAGCGATGCCGGCAGGCAGAGAGGCCGCCAGCCTTGCCCTGAGCTTGTCCTCAGGGTTCAGCTTTTGAGCCATGTCCTGCAGCCTTTGCCCTGAGAGAAGGACAGATTGAGAATCTCCCTCTTTTCATGGCTAGAAGCCTTCTGCTTTCCTGTCTGATGCAACCAGAGCCTGCTGCTCTCGGCTGTTTATGCTCAACCAGATGTGTTGTTAACCCTTGCAACCATACTCTTTGTACTTACAAGTTCTTAGTGCTTGTCCCCATGTAAACATCTTAAAATGGTGAAGTTCCAGATCCTGGCCACACAGATGGCTGGAACACATCTCTCGTCCTTTACTCTTCATTACAGGAGTCAATAGTCTTCTGTTTGCAGAGCTGATTTTTGAAGTAGCTGGTAAGATTGTCTTTGGTGCTGATTGCTTTAAATAGCACCTCCAAATTACAGCTGTCGGGCTTGTTTAATTTTGAACAAAGACTACAAATTGGAGTTATTGTTAGAGATACTGATTTGTTCAGAGGGACCTTTGGCTCAAGTCTGATAGAGAAGCATTTTTCTGTCTGATAGAGGATCAGGAGCTAAGGATGGTCCACACAAGGACCTGCTGTGCCTTCCTGCAGTNAATCAGGAGCTCACTTGAGGCTTTTAAGTCCCCTGACTGCTGTGCAAAGCATAAGGAAGGGGAAGACTTAATGGGTAATGTTCTATCATCTGTAAAATCAGTGCAAGCCAGAGCAACTCCAGTAAAGTCAGTGGAGACTACTTCTAGGGCCACAGCTTGACGAGACAGGGAAGTACTGCGACCTAAGGATGGTCTGCACAGGGACCTGCTGTGCCTTCCTGCAGTGCTAATTGTGGCTGGTCCTGGTCCAGCTTAGGTTGGACCAGAGTGGCTGAGGAGCTTTAGCACCTGCACCTTGCAAAGTTGGATGAGTTACATCATGCAGAAATACTCTGGGAGAGGCATGAGCCATATTGGATGGAGCTTGATGGGCCTCAGACCCTCCTCTGTTGTGTTTCAGCAGGAGTTGAGGACTCTTAACGGACCCAAAAAGCAAATCTTGCAAACACCCTTTGAGCTGTCCATGGCTTGCTCCAAAGTGCCCTTTCTATCTGCATCTGGTTGCCTGGAGGAGACATTCAAGGGCATCACAGGGTTCTATAAACCCATTTAGGTGCCTCGTGGCATCTACTGAATGCCCCTGCGTGGGCCTGGCCAAGGATGTTGCACACGTGGGTGCCGTGCTCTAGGGAAGCAGCCTTCAGCACTGCTGAGTGCCCAGGAGTTGTCCTCTGATCTTTTTCAACTCGGGATATTCCGTGAAACCCTTGCATTTGATGCAGAGGGGTGGTGACTTCTGGCACACGCCCTTGGTGCTGGCAGGAGCTGCAGGGACCTCGGGCACTGCCATCACTGCTTTGGGGTGAGTGGTGGCTCTCACACGGCCTGAGCTGGCAGGGTCGTGTCATCCCACGTGACTCTTCACATGTGCTTTGCAGAAGCAGTGTGATTTCTCGCTCCTCTATTTTGGGAGGTGGGTGTGGGAAGTGGTGTGAAGCTGTGTCCCGACCAGGCTCAGAAACCAACACACAGGCTGAGATGTTTTTTTGGTAGCATCTCTGATGCTGGGAGCAGTAGGTGGCACAAGGTTGTCCTGACCCTTGCAGGAAAGGCTTCTCTCTCCCTGCTGTCAATCTGCCCATGCTCCCATTAAATCCCCGTGTTAATTGCTGGATGCATTTTGACTCATGAGGAGTGGCTGGGTTGGGTGAGAAGGACCCAGAGGGATTGACACCTTGCTGTCAGTCCCTCCAGCTCCAGACTGGCCTGCTTCTCTCAGGAGGCTCCTAGTCTCAGCTCCACAGTGCTGGTGGAAGCACTTCCACAACCCTTTGGCCCCTCTGCTTTGGGATAGGTCCTCTCTGCAGGCAGAGGAGGTGCTCTCTGTTACTTGACTTTCTCTGCCTGCCAGCCTTGGCCTGGAAGTGCTGGAGGATGCTTAGGAAGTCCCAGTGCTCAACAGAGAAAGAACTATGCAGCACCTGGACTGATGCTGAACATCTTGTTACCTCCCCCTTCTCCTTTTCTGAGACACCAACTTCAGTGCGAGAACAATTTCCTTCCCAGAACTCAGCTTCCAGTGGGCGCCTTGGATTCCTTGCCCCCCTTCTTGTGACGCTTGCTGTTATTCATTTTGACTTTTCCCCACTGGAACAAGTCCCTTGTGGGCTCTGTGCTGCTCAGCAGCAGCGCTTGTTCATCACAACATCTCCCAGTCCTGGCTCCCAAAAGGCTTCTACTTTAAGAGTGAAAAACGTTGTTATCTGGGCACCATGGTCCCAGGAAATTGCCTCAAATCACTCACTAAAACTAAAGGTGGTGGAATAGATAATTTTGGGTCTCCTGGGATCTCTTGGGGGTTGTGATAAGCAAAGCCTCTCATCCAGAAATGAAACTCATCCTTAGATAATAAGCTGCAAAGCTAAAGACAGTTATTCTTTGGGGAGCAAGTCATGAAAGGGACTGAATGCCCAGCTGGGAATAGAGCATCCAGGTTGTGTTTGACTGTGCAGGGAATACTTGGCAGCTCAGCAGGATGACAGGCAGGCACAGCTCGAGTGTGTCCCTCATGTGGCTTTAGAAAGACAAGCAGAGTTACCCTGAGCTCCTGCTGTGATTTAAAAGAGGGAGTGTGACCTGAGTCACCTGGGAGTGTTGGAAAATATTAACCTCCCTGACACTGTCAGAGAAACATTCTGGACAAATACCTGGGAGAGCTGCAGTTTCTGGCAGTGGCCCTCAGGGGATGAGGAGGGATCAGCACTTCCAGGAGGGTGCTGTGGGGGCTGTGCTGGCTCATTGTGCAGGCTAGATCTGCCCCTTCATGCCTCAGTCTCACCTTTTTGCATGGTTTCTCTGTCTTTTCCTTTCTGCTGTGCTTTTTGCCTCCCCACAAGTTGTTCGTCTCTGTCCTCTGCAAGCAGTTGCAGCTGCCTGCGCTGCTGCTACTCCAGTGTCATCCCTGGGCTGCTCCGAGCCTGGACCTGCTCCAGCCTGGTTTTGGAGCAGCTGGATCAGACTGCTTCTGAGCTCACCACACCAGCACCCACCCTGGGGCTGCATCCTGACAAGGAGCAGCTCGTGAAGGGGTCCCTCCCTCCCACTGCACGTCCCTGATCATAGTTTTGTTGTTTTCCAGGTTCACCTCTTCACCACCTAAACTTGAAGGAGGAGAGAGGCCTCCAGGTGCCACGGGTGAGAAGCTGCCCCCAGAAGGGGGTGAAGGGCTGTGACATCCTCTACCAACCCTGACTGCAGCCAAAACAAGCTCCCATCTGCCTGCCATGGTTGGAGGAAATAATCAGGATGTCTCCTTGTGTCCCTCAGCCACCAAGAGTAGGATTCTTTAACCAGTAGAACTGTTGTGAGTTACGAGAAAGTAACAGTGAATGGAATGTTGAGGACTCTGTAACCAACTTTGTAAGGAGTCAAACTGACTTAATAAATACCTGTATCCTCTTAAGCCAAGCCTGCACATTAAGTGGAATCATTCCTCTGTGCATGCAGTGCTGCTATAAAGTAATACCTGCTTCTCAATACTACACAGGTGTTAAGGAGTTTATTCTTGATTTTCAGGGACAGGACCAGGTCTAATATTGTTGTCTCTTTTATATTTGCTGCTTCCCAGCAACAAAACCACAAGCTTGCCTTGCTTTCAGCAGTCTCCCAGGATCTGACAGCCCTTGGGTCTCTTGGGGAATATGGGTATATTGAATCTCTGGTTAGCTGAAAAAGAAATATGATTTTTAAGGGCTCAGAGGGGGCACTTTAACTGCACATTTTTGTACCGCCATTCTTTACACATGCTCCTTTTTCTAGAGGTGCTGAAGCACATCTGTCTCTTTCTCCAAATTTTTTATATTGCTCAAAGCTGAATCCAACTTGCTCCCCGTGGCCAGTAGGCAGAACTGCTGCCCACTTTAACATGGAAAAAGCACTCTGAGGTGTCTCATTAATGAGCATTAGATGACTGACTGTGAGTGTGGCTTTGAGAACATGAGAGGAAGGGAAGAGTTCCCTGAATTCTCCTGGCTGTGTCAGAGTGGCTGCTGTGTCACGCGATCACGGGGACAGAGACAGCAAAGATGCAGGTGATGCAAGGGAAGCTCATCTGCAAAGTCCCCTGTCGTTTCTCTCGTGTCTTTCAGGGAAATCCCTTCCCGCCTGAAGTCTCTGGATCCCGTCCCCGTCCCGCAGCGACGAGGCTCCTCCCAGCGCCAAAGTCCCGCCGGCGCTTTGCCCGGAGCCGGGATGATCCCGGCGCAATTCCAGGGTCACGGCGCCCCCGTGTGCCCGCGCTCCGCCACTGCAGCGCCGGCCGGCGGCATCCCCACCACCGGCATCCCCACCGCCGGCATTCCCACCGCCCTGTGCTCCCCCGCCCCTTGCATTAGGGACAGCCTCGCCCGCTCTGTTTCCCCCCTCTCCTGCCAGAGCCGAGCTGCTGAGCGCCCAGGGCACCGGTGGGATGTGTGGGAGAGCAGCGCGGCCTCTGCACAGCCCCTCGTGTGCTGGATCCTAAACCCCATCCTAAACCTCCTCCCCACCCTTCCCGAGGCACTTTGTAAAGTAAGTGAGGATGTTTACAGAATGAGAACGGTTTTTAACCTCCCCTTAGTCAAACTGCAGTTTACAGCTGCTCTGCTGAGATGGATCATGGCCACTTGTAGAGAAACACCAGTTTTTGTGCTTAGTGTAAAGGGAGGTTTTTGAGATCCTCCAAAGCATTGTGGGTGTCTGAATACCAATGGCTGTAGAGAGTGTGAGAAAACTGGAGATTCCTGTGAACTGCTCAGGCTGACAAAAAAAATCCTGTTGTCTGTTTTGGTGGCCAGTTGGGTATTTCTCTAAGCAACCGGATCAAGTCAGTAAAGGATGCCCAGCGTGCTTGAGGGCAGTACCTGCCACTGTGCTCCTTGTACAACAAACCCAAAAGGTAACGAACTGCCTTAGAACAGAAAGGAGGCCTTTGGTTATCACCCAGCAGGACGAAATACAAGCAGTGTTATTGAACCTCCTCTTCTCCAGCTCCCTCAGCCTCTCCTCACAGGACTTGTGCTCCAGTCCCTTCCCCAGCCTGGTTGCTCTTCTCTGCACCTGCTCCGGCCCCTCCATGTCCTTCCTGAACTGAGGGGCCCAGAACTGGGCACAGCACTCCAGGGGTGGCCTCCCCAGTGCTGAGAACAGGGGAAGCATCACTGCCCTGCTCCTGCTGCCACACTGTTCCTGAGCCAGG
>VYXB01009681.1:33882-66948 GCA_013397135.1 Pachyramphus minor
TGCAGCGGTGGGGGTCACCCCGGGGGGACCTGGGAGGCCCGGAGTAGGGAGAGGGGGTGACCTCAGTGGGAGCTGGGAGTTTTGGGGCTGGGGGACGGGCTGGGGGGGCCGTGGGGATCTGTGGTGCCGGGACAGGGGGGACGGGGTCCCACAGTAGGGACAGCAGAGCCCATCTGTGCTCATGGCCCATGGCCCATCTCATGTCAGCCTGGGGTCATCACCTCGTGGTGCCATCCCACCTCTCCCTGGAGGTCTCACCCCAACCATTCCCACACTGGTTCTTGTCCAGAGAGGTGGGAAGTGCTGCTGTCACCCCTGGCCATCAGGGGTTGCCTTTGGTTCTTCCTGCACAGCTTCTGCGCAGGCAGAGAGCTCGGGCCTGCCTTTCTGAGCATCCCAGGCAAAGGTCTGCTGGCACCCACTGTACCCCTCTAGTGTTGCCTGTACGTGTTCCCCGCATGTCCCAGTGCAGGGCTGGGAGTGATGATCCAAGCTGGAGGGTGAGTTTTTGATGGGAGATACATCCATGGAGGGTCTGCAATGGTAGCAGCCTCTCATGGCAGACAGTGGTGTGGAGATGGAGCTGCTCTGCTGCAGGTTCAGTGGAAATTTGGTGCAGGAACTGCCTCCCTTGAATGTGGAGGGTCCTCTGTGGGAAGAGGTGCGTGGGCAGCAGAGAAAGATGGCTTTGGGGTGGGGTGAGTGTTTGGTGCAAACACAACCCGGCGAGCCCCTTCTGCTGTGCTGTGTGTTTACCTTTCCCTCATTTTCTCTCTTTATTATAGGAATAATTTGTTGTGGGTGAGTTGCAGGGTGAGACACTCTTGCAGTGTCCTCATAACTCCAGCCTTGGTGGTACTTCAGTAACTGCCCCTTCACTGCACTGTGAGAGGGGTGATACTCCTTGTCTTACCCAGGTAGCTCTGCTCTGACTTACTCTGCCCCAGGGCTGGGGGTTTGTGCTTGGCTTATACCAACCAAAGTCTGCTCTGGGGTCAGCCAGTTCAGCTGATTGAGCTGGAAACACAATTTGGGAAGGGTATGAGGAGGAAGAAGGCGAGGGCCAACCTTTTCTGCAGATCTCACAGGTTTAGATCACCCAAAACCCATCACAGAACGGCTCCAGCAGCATCTCTCCCATGTCCATGGCATTGAGCCAGGAGGGACTTGCTGCCTCTCAACTCAGGAGCCTCCTTGTCCTCTGGCTGGTGATGCAGGAGCAGTTCCTGCTGCTTTTAGGCTTTCTGATGCTGCACTTCACTTTCCATAGCTTTTTGCCTTGTTAATTAAATCTTGAGCCCTTTAAACTCACAAAGGAATCTGTAAACTTACTTACATTCAAACAAAGCTCCATCCTTGAAATGTAGACAGTAAAATGATCACCCCAATGGTCTGTCTTGCCTGAGCTTGGTGTGTTCCTATTTTTGGAGAGGACTGGAGATGGAGCCATTTTCCCTCAATCAACAGTTTGGGAGAGAGGATCTGGCTGTAACTGTTGGAGAACTTGGCTTCAGAGTAGGAAAAGTAGGGAGGAGCTGCCTGGTGCCCCCAGGGAGAAAGGAACCCGCTGCTAAGGTCAGAGCAGAGCTGGTGTTCATAGTTCTGGGTAGGAAAGTTCATAAATATTTCCTGTAATGATTTTCCTGGAGTATAAAGTGTGTGACTGGCCAGTGGCCCCTGTTTGGGAGAGGACAGTGTGGGATCTATATAGTGCCAAAGAAACCTTGCATGGAGTTACGCAGTGAAAGCCTTTGCACCTTTATTGACAATGAAGGTGAAGGTTAGTGATTTAGGCAGAATTTTTGAGGGGCCCGGCTCTTGTGTCGCGGATAGAAATCCAAGAAAAAAGGAGGAAAAACCAAGTGTTGCATTGGCCGGGAATCGAACCCGGGCCTCCCGCGTGGCAGGCGAGAATTCTACCACTGAACCACCAATGCTACAGCTGCCTGCACTGCTGCCTGCACGGCTGCCTGCACATCTGGCTCCACAGCTGCCTGTGCCTCCCTGCCCGGCCAGTGGCTCTGCCGGGGGAAAACCGTGGCCAAAGGGCCTGAGGGACGAGCTGGGACCTGGAAGCAGTTCCGTAGGCTGGAGCTTGTTCATCTGAGCACGGGTGCTGCATTAATTTTCTCTGGGTAACGAGCTGCAAGTTCCTGGGGCGGAGCAGGTGTTGTGTGTGGAAACTGGGTTGGCTTTTCATTAAGGCTTGTGCTGTTTAAGAGTATATTTAAATATACTGTTAATATAAAGTTAAATGTATGAGACATCAGCTGAAGCAGTGTGTGGGTGGCTGGGAAAGGTCCAAAATCTTGGCACTGCCTGTGGGTCTGGTGGGCAGTGATTCCCTGCTGAGCTACCAGCACTCCTGGTGTGTGCTTAGGTCCTCTGGCCTGCTGTCCTGTGCCCTGCTGGGGGTAAATGACCCCCATAACCTGCCCTGTTGGAGAGGGTGTTTGAAGACCTGGTAGTTTCTTCTCTGCAAGCAAACAGCTGCACTTGGGTGACCCTTGAGAGCCCATCCTGGGCTTAGAGCTCCTGAGCGGTGTAGGAGGCTGGAGCAGCAGGAGGGCAGTGAGCTGCTGTTGGCGGAGGGGAGAGCTCTAGTTTCACTTGTGGATCCTGTCAGCATTCCCTATTTCATTACCACCTTCTCCGGTGTTTGTCGTGGCTGAAAGTCCCTGTTTCTGCCACCCCTGGGTGAACCAAAACCCCTCAGCGTTCGTATCGGGCAGAACCTCAACCCCCCTGTGTGCTCTCCTCTCCCCAGGCTGGTGCGAGAGTTTGTGGCTCAGAACAACACGTCTCAAATCAAACACGTCATCCAGATCCTGTCACAGGAGTTTGCGCTCTCCCAGCACCCCCACAGCCGGAAAGGGGGACTCATTGGCCTGGCAGCCTGCTCCATCGCCCTGGGCAAGGTAGGTGTGGTGGGTCTGGGGGCTTGTGCAGGTTGTGGTGTGAGAACAGCAGTTCCTCGTGGGTCAGTGTGGTGGGGAGACTCGGGCTGGCAGCCCTGACGCTCCCTGGCTCCCTCCCTGCCTCGCAGCGTTCAGCTGGCTCGTGTTTGAGTTTTCCCAGCACACCCAGCTTCATCCTTTGGGCCATGGAGCACTCTCTGGCCTGGGTTACACCTTAGCAGCTGCCTCTAGGTGTGCTTAAAGTGCTCCTGTTCATCCTCAGTCTCCAGCAGCTTGCCCAGCCTCAGCAGGTTGGGTGCTAACTTTTGTTAACAGAACTGACAAGAGTTGCAACCCTTCCATCATCTCCCAGCCACAGCTCAGGCAGCCCTGGCAGCACGAGCAGGGTCTTTGGAAAGGAGGGCTAAGGTATGGGTAGAATTGCCCTGGGGCAGCTCCATCTCTTCCCTGTGGCGTGGTCCTTGGCTGACCAGTCTCCCTGTGTGCCCAGGACTCGGGGCTGTACCTGAAGGAGCTGATTGAGCCTGTGCTGACGTGTTTCAATGATGCTGACAGTCGACTGCGGTACTACGCCTGCGAGGCTCTCTACAACATTGTCAAGGTGGCCAGAGGCTCTGTCCTCCCACACTTCAATGTGCTCTTTGATGGCCTCAGCAAGGTAAGAAGCTTCCTCTTAACCCCCATTTGCTTTTTTTTCCCACACTTGAGTCCTGAGGCTTCTTCCCTAGTCCTCAACATCTCCCAGGCAAACAAACCAGGTTGTCCAAGGTCGTTGTTCCAAGTAAACTGGTTTACTTTGACCCAGACAGGCCTGAAGGACAAAATGAGCAGTCTGCACAGTTTCACTGATACTGTGGGTGTGGAGTTCACTGTAAGATACCTTGCTCTCTGCTAATCCTCACCTCCAGGATGTATTCTCCTGCTCCTTTTTGAATGGTGTTGGAAAATGTGGCTCTGCAGCACCACAGCTTTGTGGGGTCTGTGGGGTGAAAACCATGTCTATGTCTTTGCAGATTTTCACTGGTAACTTGTATTTCCCTGCTTCTCGAGAGTGTGACTGCTGGCCCATGAAAACCTGCATTGCAGGGGGAGGTGAAGGGTGCTTGATATTCCCCTTAGGAAGTCTTCTCAGGAGAATGTGGTGGAGCCTAATGAAAAATTGGAGATAAAGGGTCTTCTCTCTGTCCGTCCCTGTAATGCCAGAGGAGAGCAACAGTGCTGTGAGCCTGCTGGGAGCTGCACTGCAGAGCAGGGAGCAGACCTGGGACCCACTGCTGCAATGACACTTGTTTCTGTCGTTCACAGCTGGCTGCTGATCCTGACCCAAACGTCAAAAGCGGCTCTGAGCTCCTCGATCGGCTCCTCAAGGTAGTTTTGCTCTCCAGCTGAGAGTCCTTGGTGTAAGCTGGAGGCGTGTCCTGGCTGTGGACATGTCAGTCCCTGAGGCTGCAGGTGCTAAAACCATCCCAGCTCAGTCCTGTGGCTGCTGGTAAAACATTTCTCTCACCAAGCACAACCTCTTCGACTGAGGATCTGGTGGCCTTGTCAGGCAGCTGGATGGAGGGGCTGGTGGGTTATTGCAGGGCCATGTGTGCATTCAACTCCTGGGAACTGGGGGAAGCAAGGATTTAGTCTGACCAGGTTTTCACCCTTGTCCTAGGCAACAGAAGAGCTGTTCCTCTGCTCTTCCTTGCCCAGACGAGTCGCTTTGTGAGCAGAGCTGCTCTGCTGCTGCTTTGGGGTGCAGGGATTGGTTCCTGTTCCTGTTTCTCTGCTGACAGGCTTTTACTGTCACAGACCTCCCAGTTCCTTTTGGGCTGCTGTTCAGAGACATGCAGCTCCCTCCCAGGTCCTGCCCTCGCTCCTCATTATCACACCAGTTAAACCAGTCTCCTGCTACAAACCTTCCTGCTAAGAAATCAGCTCCACCACAGTGGGGAGAGAGACTCAGCCATGCAGGAAAATCCTCTGAGCGTGTAGAAAGAGCTTTAAAAGCAACTCAGGGACTTTCCCACCCTGATACGTGTGGCTGCATCAAAAAAGTGCTTGCTCATGTGTGCAGCACACCACTGAGCATGAAGTGGAGATGCCCCCATTCTCCTCCTGTTCAGCCAGGCTGCCAGACAGCAGGCAGGAGCATCCCTCTCTGGGTCTTGCTCAGTGTTAGTCCCTGCCCAAGATGGGGAGTTCCTAACTCATTTCCTGAATAAACTGTGTGGTTTCTTTTCCCCAGGTCTCATGACCTGCAGGGTCATGCATCAACTGGTTGTCATCTTTTTCCTGTCATGTGCCTTATTAAAAATACAGGGTGGGGTGTCTGCCTGGACCTGAGTCAGCAGCCCTCCCTCCTAACACCCTCTGCTTGGGCTCTGCAGGATATTGTGACAGAGAGCAACCAGTTTGACCTGGTGGGCTTCATCCCACTGCTGCGTGAGAGGATTTACTCCAACAACCAGTATGCCCGCCAGTTCATCATATCCTGGGTAGGTGCACGGGGTGCCACGTGTTCCTGCCAGTCTGAACTCCAGAATATTGTGTCTCATCAGCTTCCTGTGTCTGGGCAAACTGCAGATATCCACGGTGATGTGTGAGCTCAGGCACCTGGATTTATTTGGGCAGGTTTTTAAGCCAGCCGAGTTTTTAACCTTCTTTAAAAGGGCAGTTCCCTGTCACCTTGCTGGTGCAGCCACAGGGACATCACACTGTGCTTCTGCCAACCTGTTCAGGACATTGCACACCAAGTCAGACAGTACAATCAAAGTGTTGCTTGTATATATAGACACACTGTGGTCTAGAGGTTATAGTGTCCCAAGGGACAGTGCCAGGCTGCTTTCCATCACCCAGCAGTGAGGAGGGGTGTTGCTCTCTGGGAGGCAAGGGATCTCCCCTTGCTTCCTGTGCAAGGCAGAAGCTCTTGGTGCCTGGCTGGAGTCTGGGGAGATGTGTGTCCCTGGACTCTCAGCTGCACCATTGCCATCCCAGGTCGTCTGGCATGTGTCTTGGCAGTCATTCCTGATCCCTGCTTTGTTTTACAGAGCTGTGATTGGAAATGTAGCAGTACTGCAGGCTGATCACTCACTTCCTGTGCCAGTTCAGCTGCTTCCTGAGATGGGCAGCTCCACGCTGTCCTCTTTTTCTTCCCCCCATTCCACACAGCTCAGCTCTGAATTCCTCAGTATCCAGCCAGATTTGTGCTGGTGATGTTAATCAGCTTCTCCAAAACTCATCTCTTCTTTCTTCCTCCTCCCCGAGCTAGATCCTGGTCTTGGAGTCTGTGCCTGACATCAACCTCTTGGATTACCTGCCAGAAATCCTGGATGGGCTCTTCCAGATCCTGGGAGACAACAGCAAGGAGATACGGAAAATGTGAGCGTGAAGGCTCGTGGGGTGCAAAGGCTGTGTCATGTTTGCTGTCCATCCATCGCCCTCTTCTTTGGTTTGCAGCTCCTCTGTGTCACTGCAGCCCCGTGTACGCGGTGGGAGGCGGATCAGCTTGGGTGGGGGATCACAGTGTCCTTGGCAAGGGCCTCTCCCAGCTTGTTGTGGCTGGGGACAGACTGTTTTGGCTTGGTCCAAGTGTTGACTTCACAGCCAGTGTGCTGCTGGAATGGGGTATGAGCTTCCTGAAGGGGCAGCACATGGGCCTTTCTCAGCAAGGCAGAGCTCCAGCCCAGCATCTCCTGGGTGGAGAACAGAAGCAAGCATTGGGAGCTTGCTCTGTGTATACACTGCTGGTTCCAAGTCAGAGGCGTTTTGAAGCGCAGAGTTGGCTGTGTGTTCTCAGAGAGGTCAGAGTATCCTGGTGTTTTGTGCTGGGAGAGAGTGGCTGTACCTGTTTTGTAGGGCATAAGTAAGTGGCAAGACCAACCTGGGTCTACCCTCCTGCCGAGCCCTTCTGGATCCTCTCTGTATCTTTGTTTCCCAGCATCCACATGTTGAGGAACCAGCACTGAAAATTTTAAGTGTTGCCTGCCCAGCTGCTGCCCTCTGTGCTCCCCATCCCAGGCACCTCCATGTCCACAGAGCCCCGGTGGCTGTGGGGGAGTTTGGGAAGGCATGGGGGGTCTCTGGGCAGTCATTGCCTCTGTCCTCACAGCTGCTGTGGGGCAGGATGAGCTTCTCAGCCTCGTCCCTTCCCAGCCCTGCTCCTGAGCAGAGGCACTTCTGCCATGCCACCAGCACCGTTCCATGTGTTCCTGCAGGAGAGTGGGCTCCATAACTTCTCCCTAACTTCTCCATCCAGCGACCGAGCGCTGACCAGCTGCTCTGCCTCTCCACAGGTGCGAGGTGGCTCTTGGGGAATTCCTCAAGGAGATCAAGAAGAATCCCTCCAGTGTCAAGTTTGCAGAAATGGCCAATATCCTGGTGATCCACTGCCAGGCCGCGGGTGAGTGTGCAGGACCGAGCGGTGGCACCCACCTCGTGGTTTGTGGTGGGAGGCAGCTCTCCCACAGTTGGCACTACTGCTTTTGATCCCCCAGACACAACACAGGTCTGGCATCCTCCCAAAGCAGAGGGGCCTGAAAGAAAAATATCTGGCTGTGCATGGCACCTGTGGATATGCAGCACTTCTGGAAGGATCTCCTTAAGGGCTTACTATAACTTCTGGTGGCACAAGGTGTGTAGGCTGGACAGTTGGATGTGTGTGGGCTTTGTACCTGTGCTGCAGTGCAGCTCCCGTGGGTCTGCTATGTAGGTAGTGGCAGAGGGTTACAGCTGCAGCTGGATGTGTGTCCTGAGAAGGGTCTTGTCCCCAGATTGTGCTCATTGAACTTAAACTGCTCTTCAAACATTGCTGAGTGGGAATGGGTTTCTTGGGAGATAGAAGAATAGACTGAGATTGCAAGCTCTTCATTAAGCTGACACTGTTTAAGCCTAAAACCTGGCCTTGTGTGAGCAGAGTGCCCCAGAACTTGGGGAAGTTGTTAAAACCCCAGCTCTAGGAACAGTGCTTGACCCTGATACACAGCTGCAGTGGGTGTGACAGTGGAAGTATCCTTATGCATTGGGAAGCTTGACAGAATACTTGTAAATGAGGAAACCCTCATTATAGGTTGAAGGGGGTTAACTCTGAAGCTTAATGATTGCGTTTAATCTCAACTTCACTGCAGATTCAGGTCTTAGCTGATCTCCTCTGGGACTAAACTTTCCCAAGCTAGAATCTCTCTGGGTTGATGCCTCTGGATGGAGCGGAGGTAGCTCCATGCTCGCAGGTGGTCACTGGCCTATGGAGTTTGCTCAGCTGCCAGTGTTGTCCTTTCCCTCACCTTTGCTTGTCCCCTGTTTTGCAGATGACCTGATCCAGCTTACAGCCATGTGCTGGATGAGGGAGTTCATCCAGCTGGCTGGCAGGGTGATGCTGCCCTACTCCTCAGGGATCCTGACTGCAGTCCTGCCGTGTCTCTCCTACGATGATCGCAAGAAGAGTATCCTTGTAACTCGGAACTGCTCGTACTCCTGCAACCCACAGGGAAGCACCTGCTTCCTGCCCCTGGCGTGCAGGTGCAGCTGCATGGCTGGAGAGGGCCAGG
The DNA here is from genome assembly GCA_013397135.1 of Pachyramphus minor. Taxonomy (NCBI): domain Eukaryota; kingdom Metazoa; phylum Chordata; class Aves; order Passeriformes; family Tyrannidae; genus Pachyramphus; species Pachyramphus minor. Next base: position 42,332 of record VYXB01009681.1, read on the forward strand.
AGAAGCCCTCCCACCAAGTCCTAACACCCACACTGGCCCTTTGGATGGGAGGGGGATTGCAGTAGCTGGGTTGGGGCAGCCCTGGTGCGGCTGCGGTGGCTTCTCCGTGGCTGGCACCTACCCATGTGTGGGACTGCGTGTTCCTTACACTGCCTTCACTCAGACATCAAGGAGGTGGCAAATGTGTGCAACCAGAGCCTGATGAAGCTGGTCATCCCAGAGGATGATGAAATGGATGAGGCCAAGCAGCCGATGAGCGTACCGGCAGAGCCCACCTCGGAGGAGTCCCTCTCCAAACCAGAGGCAGCATCCAGCGGTGGGTCCCCATTGATCTGGACCATTAGGGGTGTGAGGAAGGTCAAGGGAAGGTTCTCAAGAGAAGTTCCTGAGTTGGTTTGGTGTCTTGAAGCAGCTCAGGACATGTGGGACCTCTGCTTTCTTTGGAGACCTGTTTCACAGATCTCTGCTGAGAGAGACCCATTCAGCACAGTCTGCTTAAGAGGGTCCAGCCTGGAACCCAAGTGGTGCTGCAGTGCTGTGTTCCCTCGTGAGCATCCCCATCCCCTCACCACCCTCCACTTCGACTTAGTCACTAAGTTGGCCTGAAAAAGATCATTTATAGTTTGAGAGCTGCTATTGTCACCCAAAGGAGAGCTCAGAGAGCTATGTTTGTCCTGGGGGTGCCTCAACATGTGCATGAAGGATGTTGGTGGTGGGGAGGGGTAAAGAAAGTGAAGGAAAAGAATTTTACATCCTTTCCAAATTCATGGTGCTCTCCAGACCATCATGTGGATATTGTCCCAGTCCTAAAATTTCCAGAACACAAAAGGCAAACGTTGGTAAGCAGAACGGAAGAAACTAAGCAGTCCCAGTGAACCAATGCCTGGAAGCAGCAGTGGCTTCAGCCCTCTGGCATCCCTTGGGTGCCGTGGTCCTGGCGTGACTAAACGCTGCCTCTGGCACAGCACATCTTCGTTGTGCAGGCGTGCGGAATGTGCGTAACATTTAAACAGCGCGAGTTCAGCTCTGCTGGTTTGGGGCTGCACCTCCAGCCCGGTGCTCCTCCCGTAAGGCACCCGCCAGCAGAAAACCNAACCAATGCCTGGAAGCAGCAGTGGCTTCAGCCCTCTGGCATCCCTTGGGTGCCATGCTCCTGGCGTGACTAAACGTTGCCTCTGGCACAGCATGTCTTCGTTGTGCAGGCGTGTGGAATGTGCGTAACATTTATACAGTGCGAGCTCAGCTCTGCTGGTTTGGGGCTGCGCCTCCAGCCCGGTGCTCCTCCCATAAGGCACCCGCCAGCAGAAAACCCTGCTGTGAGAGGGAATGGGGAGGTGGGATTGAGAGGGAAGGGTTTCCATGTCCCACAGCCGTGGGGAGGCAGGAGCGGTGCGGGGCAGTGTGTGGGTGCGGCACGGCAGGAGCGGGCGGGGGGGCAGCGCCAGGGCAGCATTGGTGGTTCAGTGGTAGAATTCTCGCCTGCCACGCGGGAGGCCCGGGTTCGATTCCCGGCCAATGCAACACTCGGTTTTTCCTCCTTTTTGCTTTGGTTTCTGTCCCTAACGTGGACCCAGGCGCCTCAAAATCTCAGCCCAAGGCAACGCCTTAATCTTCAGTAAAGGCGCAAAAGCTTTCACTGGCAAAATCCATTCAGGGTCTCCTTTTGGAAGAGATAAAGCAGAAAAATGTACTGCCATAGCAAGGCAGCAGAAACTTTTTATTTTTGTTCCTCGTGTGTCCCAAGAATACCTCCTTGTATTAAAATCTGTCGCAGAAGAGCTTTGAAACATCAACAGGAAACTTAATTGCTTTAATCTCGACCCCTCTGGGTTTGGATTGCACCTTGAAGCAGGCAGGATCAGAAAAAGCTGTGATGTTTTTCCATCAGCAAACCCTCAGCTCTGCTCCCTGGGAGCGCCGATGTGGCGGTGCTGCTGTCTGTGTGAGTAGAGGCTGTTGGCACAAGGGGGCACAAAGAGTCAAGTTCATCCTGCTTTGTCACTGCGCTTGTACGACCCAGTTTGAGCACGGAGCAGAGGCTGGAAAGCTGTTTGAGTCTCTTGGCTTCCACATGGAGTCAGGCTACGGCCAGGTGGAGATGTCCTGGGTTGGATTCCACTTCCCTGTGCGTGTGGTATCTCAAGGTGTTGAAATCAGGACAGTTGAAGGCAGCTCTGCAGTTCTGGGCTACTTTCAGAATGGCTGAAACCATTAGAAGGATGTGTCTGGGTCTCTCTTACAGAGGAGGAAGCCCAGTTTGGGGCAGAGGTCTGAAGCTGTGCCACCTGCATTTAGCTGGGTAGGTGCAGTCCTGTACCAGCTTCTCTGGCAGCAGAGAAGAGCTTGACAAGGAGTGTAAAATGCTCACTGCAGGCAGAAGTGATTCTTTGGGTCCCCAGACCCTCAGACAGTGGCTTGTGATGTCTTTGCAGAAGGTCATGTAGCTCTCCAGCCTCCCAGTCCTGCTGTCCAACTTCCCTGCTGTCCCACTAACTGTGTCTCCTCTTTTCCTGCCCCCCAGGCTCTTTGGATGCTTCTGGTGACTCCAGCAACAGCAGTGTCTTCACAGTGACCAGGTAGGGTCTGTTTGCTGCTTTAGGGGGGCTTGAGAAGAAGGGAAGGCTTCTCAGGGTACAGACAAGGACTGACAGATGCAGACAGAGCTGTGGGGAAGGGTGGGCTGAGCTGGAAAACAGTAGGGGTCTCCTGGGTCCCAGTAGGATGGATGACTGGGGATGCTCTAGGGGTTGACTGCTTCTCTTTGATGCTTTTGCACCAAGATGTCTTGACTTTGTGGTAAACTGAGGTGGTTTTTCTCCTGAAGAGACCTTGTGAAGCCCCTCAGTGAGGCAACGAGTGTCTGCACTGAGGAGTCTGCACCTCAGCTGTCCTCAAGTCTCCATGGATGTGCAGTCCACCTAAAAAATAGGGTGAAGTTGGAGAGAAGGTGTGCAGTTGTCTTGGTTATGGCTCTCCTAGCGTGGCCAATACAGAAGGCATTACTTTCCTTCTGCCTTTGCAAAGGAATGGTGGGAGAGGAACTGTGTGCTCATCTTCTGGAGGCAGAGAGGCCTCACAGGAACATGGCATGTGAACAGTCTGGGGCAGGCAGGAGAGCCTGGGGGGCACTGACCCCTCTCCATGCTGCAGCCTTGGCAGCCCACCATGGCACCACGGGGCTGTGGGGCTGGACCTGAGGCCACAGAGGTGGGTGGTCTTGCACCCCTGGCAGCCTTGTGTGGCATTAGCCCAGCACCAGTTCTGTGCCCAGCACACTCGCTCTCAGTGTCTCATCTAAATCATGTCTCCTGCAAATACCTTTCCTCCCATCCAGCTCTCTGAATTTAGGGACAAATCCATCTGCTCTAATAGCATCTTTTCTTTCCTCCTGTGCTGCAATTCCTTTACTCAGAGGTCGTGATTTCCAACACTTTTATTGTGCTGATGCTTATTTTTATTTGTTGTTGTGATCCCCAAAATAGGATGTGTTGCTTTAGCTGCATCCTACCAGCGTGATGCCCATCGTGACACATCCTAGAGCAATGCAGGCATCAGCTTTTCAGGTTGATGGTGTGTACCCTCCATTCCTTTTTTGCATTTCTGTTCAGCCCAGCTACTCCCTGGGCTGTGAGACCCGGTGGTCTTAATGATTCTCTTAAGTTTTTCCTCTCTTGGAAGTACAGGTCATTTAATTTGCACCTAGGTGTGTTGGGTTTTGGCTGTTGAATGATTTTCCTGGCTTTTTTTGTGGTTGCTGGGTCCTGACCCTGCTCAGCCATAAAATTTTAGTAGGTGCAGAAGTGGATGTGCCTAGGGCTGAAATGGAGAAGAGGGTGGGGAAGAAAAAGAGGAGACAGTAAGTCAGGATGACAAGTGATAGCTGTGGCTCTGTGCTGAAGAGCTTGCACCCGGGGGAGAGAGGGAGTGAAAACTGAAGGGGGACAGAAACAGGGGGAGCTGGGGTGTGTTGTCCCAGTGCCACAGAGAGACAGAAGAAGGCTGGCCAAACTGAAGTAGTCTGCCAGCAACTCCAGCACCCTGGAAAACCATCTGGGACAGCAAGAAGGACCTTCCACGTCTCTAAGTGACCTGGCTTTGCAGAGGGACTTCTTCTTGAGCCCTCCTAAGCCCTTTTAAACAGGAAACTCCAGGTCCTACCATGGGGTTTACCTACCCTGAAGCCCATTTCCCCACCTTGTGTGTGACCTCTCTGCTTGGTCCAGTGTCAGGACCTGAAACATTTTTGCCGTGGCATCCGTTGTGGGGGACTGGCACAGGTTTGGTGGAGGCTGTGCGTGGCTGGGGGGAGCCCTGGACAGCTGCCTGGTGCTCTGTGCATTGCTCAGAGTGCCTGGCTTGGCCCTGGAGCCAGAGGAAGGCAGGAGCTGGCACCCATAACCGGGAGCAGCAGCTGCCTGCGCGCCGAGTGCCCACTGGGTGTCAAGGCAGGACCGCGGGAAGCGGTTGCGTCGCCGTGGAGAGCTGGGAAGCCTGCAAACAGAGGAAGTTGCAGCTGCCTTTTAAGATGAAGTCACTCTCTGCTTCTGTTTTTGTTCGTTCCACCCCCCCCCTTCCCTGCTTCCCCTGGTCTCCCCCTGCGAGGCAGTGATGGAGCATGGCCCTGTGCCAGGCATCCAGCTCTCACGCCCCCTTCCCCTGCCCTCCCTGCAGCCCGCTGCAGAGGGACAGTGCTGCAGCAGCAGGGGAGGGAGGACCTCGGGCAGCGGGGGCGGAGGAGCTCATGACCTGGCGTCTGCAGAGGCACATCTTCCATGAAGATGCCATCCAAGAGGATGATGAGGTCTGAATGCTCCATACATGGATGCTGGGCGCATTCCTGTGGCCACAAGCTCACACACACGCACATGCCCCCCCCCAAAAATGTGATCCACAGTGCTTCCCAAGTGTTTGCCAGCTTCACTTGGAGGGAGTTTCCTGGTGGCATCTACTGGGAAATGGGGACCGTGTGTCTGTGCCAAGACAGGAACTGTCTCCTGGGAGAGCCTGGCTGCACAGGGCTGGAGGGGTTTTGGGGTACCCCATCCAGATGGGGGTCCCTGCTTCTGGCTTCTGCAAAAACCATCACTGAAAGTGGACCAGAACCATGTTTCAGAGGCACTGGAGCCTTCCTGTGGCCTGGCTGACCATGCTGCTGCTGCAATCACTGGTGTGAGACCAGATCAGGAAGGGGAGGTGGAAGCGTGGCTGCTGGAGCAGAGCCCGGGCTTCCTTCCGTCGGTCTGAGCTGCTGCAGGAGAAGATGCAGATGTCTGTCCTGTGTCAATGGACCCAAACGGCTGGAAAGTGCTTTTTAGGCCCTTGTAACTGCATCATGTGCTTCGATACAAGACCTGGACTGTTTGAGACGACTTCCTGATGGTGCTCCTGGGCAGATGGTCAGGCACAGCTGGAAGCAGTCAGGGTTGGCAGTGTGGGTGATGGGACAAGGGTGGTTGGGACCACAATCCCTCACCAAACTAGGTAAGGGACACGGAATCTCCAGAAGAGCCTTTGTACTCCTTCCTGTGGAAGGAAGGCTTCATGTTTTGGGTGGTGTTCAGCAACACATGGACACGTTGAGCTGTGTGTTGCTCTGCAGAAAGGGCAAGCAGCTGCCACGTGGCTGAACTGCCCAAGGCTGTGCTTAAACCAGGCTTTTAAATGTGGTAGTTAGGGCTTACTACAAAGCTAAAATTGCTGGTGCTTGTCTCATGCTAGAAGTTGCTGTACCCCCATTCCCAGTGCCTGAACACACCTTTAGGGTGCAGCTGGGGATCTCTGGAGGTAGGGAATGCTTGTGTGGATGGTAGGGATAGTGCTGGGTGGCACACAGCACCCAGAGATGGTGGTTGAAGGCAGCATAATGGCAGCTTTGAGCTCAGGCACCAAAGCTGCTTTAGAATCCCATTCTCCAGCAGCTTGTCTTGTGTAGCTGTAAGGTTCAGGGTGTCCTTTTGGGGTGGCTCCTCCCAGCCCTCCTTTCCATTCTGGGGCCAGTGGCTTCCCTTTGCTGCTCCTGCTGCATGCTTGGGTGAGTGAGCTGGAGGGGGACCTCGGGCACGCTGTCCCAGCCCTTGTCAGGGTGATGTGCAGCTCACTGGACTGGATGCCTCTGCCTGGATCTCTTAGCCTCATCGCTTCCCTGGGAGATCTTGGAAACTGCAGTAAGCAGAAGGAAGCCAAGAGCGCTGAAATGAGAGCGATGGAGGACAAGGAAGCGACAGCTTGTGGGACCAAGAGCAGAGAGAGGAGCTATTTCCCTCCTGGCCGCTGGCTCGAGCCCGAAGAGCAGCACAGCTGCCAGCCCGTATGGGAGCTGCCCTTGTGACTTGGACCACAATGAAAGAACCTGGATATTTCCACCCTTGGCAAGGCCGCTTTGCTGGGCTCGCCTAAAGGCTAGAGCCTGGCCTGGGCCTTAACCTTGTCTGAAAATGGGGTCAGGAAAGCAGCTGGGCCAGGCGGGAGGCCAGGAGGGAGATGACAGCTCAGGCGTTGGCAGAGGAAAGGTGACCGCTGAGGAGAGGGTTGGCAGAAGCCCTTGAAGGAAGGGGAGAAATGAGAAAATGAGTTGATAAGGGATGTGGGGTGAAAAACATTGCTGTGGGTTGAATGCAGTGGTAAAGGAAGCTCTGTTCCCATGCTGGAGGGTGCTTTCTGAGATGGGGGTATGTGTTTGGGGGGGGTGGATGTTCTTCCCTGTCACTGAGCATGAGCAAAGGGTGCCAGTACCCAGAGGGGAGAGCTCAGCACAGCCCCCATCATTGCTCAGTTTGCCCTAAAAACATGTTCTGGCTGTCACAGGCAAACCACGGAGGCGGTGCCAGGGCCACGTTCATCCTCCAGAGGAGAATCTGGGGTAGTGGGTTAGATGGAAGTGATTGCATCTGACATCTGCCCTGCCACAGATGCCGGCGCTGGGAGCCGGCGTGACAGGCCCAGAGGATCACATTAACGCCGTGCCCTCACTGCTGCTCCTGCTCTGCGCTTCCTGCGGATTAAGGAGAGCCAGGGCGAGCTGGGAGCCCGCCTGGGAACTGCAGCAGCAGCTGTAACCCCTGGAAAGGCAGCAGCCCGTGGTAATCCAGGGCTGCTCCATCTCAGAGGCAGAGGAGTGTGGTTGGTGGGAGATTTTTATCCCAATTTCCGATTTTCATTGGACCTTTCAGGGTGGTGCCCTGGTTTTGTGCTGAGTAAACGAGCTGCTGCTCTGCCAGTGACCCCCCTGTAAGGTTTATCTCGGCAGATGCGGGCAGAGGATAGCTGGAAAGGAGCTTTTCCCAGCTGCCATCCCTCCTAGTGGGAGCTGAGCCTGGCAGTGATACACGGCATGGCTGGCTCCAGGTCAGCCTGCTGCTCCCAGCCACCTCCTGGGGTCCACTCAGGTGGGTTTTGGCTTGAGCCACCCAGGCTCTGCCCGGGTACTGCATCACAAGCAGGTACTCCATGCTCACAAAACCATGGAGAAGGGGTTTTCACGAACAATTCTGGCACAAAACGGGCTGGAAATTGTTTCTGTGCTGGTAGAAGCCCAGTACAAGTGGACTAACAGTGCTGTGGTAAACCATGGCCCCCTGCATCCTCCTCACCTGCCTTACAGCAACACGGAGCTGGTGGGTGTGACAGCATCAAAGCCACCTCCAAAACTATCAGCGTCACATGCCCACTCTCTCAGCTGTCCCTTTGGCCTCTTGCCTCTGAAAAATGCATTACCCTGAGGTTTCTTTCTCCCCATCCTGCGCAGGCAAAGTGTATTTTTGCGTGGAGATGTCGGGTCAGGGATTCATTCTCCGCTTCACGTGAAGCCCTGTACTGGGGGCATGACAGGCTGCACTACTACCACAGGAGATGGTTTTGCAGGAGAACCAGATACAGGGCTCTTTCAGGGCTGGCTTAAATGGCCTGGGAGGCTGCTCCCTTGGACATCTCCTCTCCCAACTCTCCATGCTGTGGGTCCCTCCTTCCCCTCAGTTCCGCACGCCTGAGCGTTTGGCCCTTGGCTGTTGTTTTCAACATCAAAGAGAAATGCAGTTTGCAGCCCCCAGCATCTGTTACGTGAGGCAGATCAAGCAGGCAGATCCCTGCAGGGCTGTGAGGGGCTGCAGCCTCCTCGTCTCGCCCTTACAACGTGTGTCCTGGGGAAGATCAAATCCTATTAAGCTGCAGCTCTACTTGCAAATTATACCGTGAGAAATCCGCCCCTTAGGATTTATTATCAAATAAGATGCACGGCAGCTCTGCACACACTGGAAAAATCAGCAAGAGCCTGGTCCAGCCTTGAATAATTCAGTAGCTTGGGTAGGACAGGCATGACTATACTCCTCAGTGCAGCTTCCTCTTGGTGGTCTCCTCCAACCATCTTGGTTCCACCTGTCATCTCTCCTTAGCACAGTCTCCTGCAACAGGTATTTCCCATGTCCCCACAGCCGAGGAGGTGGGAAATCATCAGGTAGACTTCAGGACCACAAACAGGACACAAAGATGTTGTAACATGACCTCCTCTGCCTGGGGGTCTCCTGTCCCAGTGCAAGTCCCAACTATTTGGAGGAAAATCTGAGGAGTGAGAGCTAAGAGTCTGCAACTGTTGGTTTCTAAAAGGCACGACGCCCTGGTGGACTAAGGGAATTCTTTCCTTTCGTCTCTGATGGATGACCAAGAGTTATCCTCATCTTTTGGGATGGCTTTTGGAGATGAAGTTCTCAAGGCAGCCTTATACCAGAGAGCTGCATCCCAAACCCACAGCGAGCCAGGGCACCATCTGCAGTTATCAACAAAGTCTACTGGAATCAGTGGAACCTGGATGTCCTCACCAGGTTGGGTGGCCCCAGCTGGTGGAGTGTTAGTACACATGAGTTGATGTTCTCTGGAACTGTCTGAGCTGGTCAACCTTGAGGTGAATTCCAAGTGTGTTTTATGGAGCTCTGATCTTTGAACCCCAAACCTGGTGACCATAGTATGGACCAGTTTCTTATGGACTCATCTGGCGTGGTGTCTTCTCATGTATTTTGGGGAAAGTGGTAAGTCTTAAAGCCTGGAGGATTTCTGTTGTTTCCAAAGCATTATTAAAAAGAGGGAGAGCCACTTTCTACACTGGTAGACAGTGATAGGATAAGAGGGAACAGTTTTAAACTGAAAGAGTTGTTAGGAAGAAATTCTTTACTCACAGAACAGTAAGGCACTGGCACGGGTTGCCCCGAGCAGCTGTGGATGCCCCATTTCTGGACATGTTCAAGGCCTGGCTGGGCTGGGCTCTGATCTAGTGAGGGTTTGAGCTGAGATGTTTGATGCAGCCTCTGGTGTGCTGTAGACCTCCCAGCCGCGGGAGGAATGAGCTGGACATTGCAGCACTGAACCAACCTCTCTTTCCCGTGCAGCTGCGAGAGGGTCCAGGTGACCCTGAACCTGGATGGAATAGTTCAGGTGCTGGACTGCCACCTTCATGACACATCCATTGGGATGATGACCAGAATTGCAGTCCTGAAATGGCTCTACCACTTGTACATCAAGACTCCTCGGAAGGTAGGCTGGGGGCTCGGCATTTTGAGCCTGCTTCTTCCCTTGGGCCTGAGCCTGTCCACTCCCAGCCTGCTCCATGCCCTTGGGCAGGTGGTTGAGTGGCAGGGAGTGACCAGGATTGATGCCACCTGCCTTTCTGCTTCTAGATGTTCCGACACACCGACAGCCTCTTCCCCATCTTGCTACGAACCCTCTCAGATGAGTCGGATGAGGTAAGTGCTGCAGCTGCTGCAGAAATCCTGCTGGAAGCTTCCTGTCTGCACATCTAGCTGGGCTTCGGGTTTTTGGGTTGAACTGAAGTATTTTGTGAGGCTTGGCAAGTGTTGGCACCGGGGGGTTTAACCCTGTTGGACAAAATGAAGAAGACCAAGCGCAGAGCCTACAGCTGTCCAACTTGAAGCCCTGCTGTCTTGGGGGCCCTCTGATGTATAAAGCTTCTTTTCCATCTCCGAGTTCACCCTTCAAAGCCAGCTCCTGAGAATCCTTTTTGCCTTCCTGGGAAAGCAGCTGCAGATGCCAGAGCTGGTGCCTTTCCCATGGGGCTGGGTCATGGTCAGATCCTTGGTGAATGGGAATTCAGTCGCCTTTCCCCAACTTCTGTGAAGATGCGAGGGGGATTGTGTTCAGCCAGCACTGCCAGATCCAAGTCATGAGGTGATTAAGCAGTACCCACTGCTCAGAGGGCAGCAGCAGCATTGCCTGGTGGGGCTGCAGTAGATGCCCTATGGCATCAGATCGGCTGGGAACCATCAGCTTGGAAGTGAGCAAAGAGAATCAGGCAGCAAAGAGTGAGACCGCTTGCTCTGCCATCGCTCTTCCTCTTCCGTGCTGCTCCCTTCCTGAGGTCTTGCACTGTTTTCCTGTTGCCTTGTCTTTCTTCCTCACCCCTCTTCTCTGGGTCCAGTCATCTCAATTTTAGCAGTGTTCTTGTCTTCTCCCGTTCTCACTTGTTTGCTGGAGCGTTTTAGTGCTCGGGTTGGCGGCTGACAGCCTGGCACACAGCTGGCCCAGGCGCTCCTAGAGCTTCCACCATCAACTGGATGCCTCTTGCCCAGAATTGCAAAGCATCCTGGCTTGTTTCTCAGCCCAGACCTTCCTCATGGAATAAAAATCACACGCTCTCTGCTGTGCCTTACATGCTCAGTGCACCAAACCCCAGTCCTACAATAAATCCCATGTGCAAGGGGGTTGTTAAGAGAGGAGGGAAGGGAATGAGCAAGCGAGGGAATGACTTGCAAAGGCAAGCAACTGCCTGGCCATTCTCCATCCCCTGCTGCTTACGATGCAAACCTTTCCAAAAGAGTCCCCAAGCACACATCTGCCTTTGCAATGCTCTGGAAAGCCTGCATCTTGCAGATAGTCTCTCCAGCTTGGCAGGAGATCGCAGTGAGTCATGTTGCAATTACACTGCTTATTAATATTTGAAAAAAGCAGTGAAGAAAGGACCCTGGTGATGCATTTCCTCCATGTGACATAACTGGGAATGGCTCAAAAGTAATTTTAAGCTGATTTATTTAATCCTGACTTCTATTTATTTAAATGTTTGGAGGTGGCTCTTTTTTTTTTTTCTTTTTTTAAGGAAATCCATAGACGAGTCAATCCATTAAACACCACTGCTCAGCTGGCTCTCACCCAGATTTGCTGCTCTCTGCAGAGGAAATAGAAATGACTGAAGTAGTAGAGGGGTTTTGAGCTGGACATTTTTGGGAATGATGAGAACACTCTGAGCTATCCAACCTTCAGGGTCAGTGTCTGTTAGGAAAGGAGATGTGGGGTGCTTGCTTAGCCAGGACAGTATTTGTGTGGGCGGTTGTGTTGTCCTAGAGTAGACTGTGATCCCCAGAAGCTCCTGGCCAATGGCCTGGGAATCACCTGGTTGGCATGGGGGCCCGTGTGAGGTAACCATCAGCTCTGTGGTGAGGAAGCACCTCCCTCCCCTTTCCAGGCAGGGTCCAGCACACTGTGTGGTGTAACACAAGGTGTACACATCCTCAGAGGGTTCTTTGTTGTCTTCCTTCTGCAATGCTGCTCTCCCCAGGGGAACCTGCTGGGCAGCAGTGGCAGTGTCATCTTTTTTCCCCAGCAAGCTTGAACATCCTTCTGCAGTGGATGTGGTTCCCCTTGCCCCCTGCACGGTCTGGGGGCTGCCTGTCAGTCTCCTGATGTGCCTTGGAGCTGTCCTGGAGCAGTTGTTTGTCACCAGTTCAGCACAAAAGGACAATCTGGCTTTGGAGGTTCAGTGCTAGTCTGTGTATCAGAGTGAAAGACTGTGCTCAGGTCCCTTATTTTTAAGATCTGGTCTTGCTGAGCTGCTCTGAGTCTCTATGTGCACTCGCCATAAATAATCAAGCCTAAAGCAGGGAAAGACTCGCGCTGGCTGGAGCCGGATCCATGCCCTTTAAGTTCTCACGCCTGTTTTTATCACTCAAGTAGCACAAGGTGTTGCACCACCTCCACTGTGCTGAACAGGGGCCAGTATCTCATGATGTATCTGCAGCGTCCTGAGTCATCTCTGCCTTCTCTCCTCTTCCCCTTCCTACCCAATTCTCTTGTACCAGTAAATAAATGGTCAAGAGACCTAGTTAAGATTCACAAAGGCAGCACAGAGAAGTTTGGAGCAAAGCTGAAACAAGCAGTTCCCTTTGATATGTAGACAAGTCGGGATCCAGGATTCCTGGCTGTTGGAGGCCGCGCTGCTGCACTGCGTCACCTCGTGCTGGTTCCTGTGCTTCCCTGGCAGGGAGATGCTCTGTCCTGCCTTTGAGATCTGGTTTTGAAGGCAATCTACAAAAGCCCTTGTTAAAATTTGATGTGCTTAAAAACTTCCTTGCAGCTCCAAGACACAGGAAGATCCTGCTGGGGGTGGGTTTTCCTACACTGGCTGCTTCATCCATCAGAGTGAGTCTTGCAGCCCTGGTTGAAGAACTGATGTTAGAAAATGTGAAAAGTCAGAAAATGTTGTCTTCTGAGCAGTGGATTGGACCTTTCCACCTGCAGGGTAAAGGCACTGCTGGAAAGAGGACATGTTCTTTGGATTATCTTCTGTGAGTTTCTGGTGCAAAGACAGCTTTGGATGTAGCCTTTCAGTTCCCTGGACCCTAAATGGACCCAGGAGCTGAGCTGAGGTGAACTCAGCAGGAGGTGAAGGCATCTGTGAGAAAACTCTGAAGCAGTGACACTGCTGGGTTTCTTTCTTTGCCTTGTTTTCCTTTTTCTGGCTTCACAATGGAGTTGTTTCTTTATGGCTGAACATGTTCCTGTCTCCTTATCTGCTCCCCTCAATCTTGCTGGAGGTTGAAAGTTGTGCTGGGACTTTTGTCTGAGTCGCGGCAGGAATGACGCGTGAGGTGGAGCTGGTGTCTGATGTGAGGCAGGATAGACTCTGGCTTCCTCTCAGCTTTGCTAATGTGGAAACCTGCACTGTGCAGTGGCCAGGCAAGGCTTTGAGTACAGAAGCAGTTCCTTCAGAAGCCTGCTCAGGAGTTGATGTCCTTCCCTAGAGAGGGTGAGCTCAGCGTGGGCTGCCGCTGACTGTGAAGGGCAGGTTTGGATAGGGATTAGGAAGAAATTCTTCCCTGGGAGGGTGGTGACTCACTGGAACAGTGTGCCCAGAGAAGCTGTGGCTGCCCCATCCCTGAAAGTGTTCAAGGCCAGGTTGGATGGGGCTCTGAGCAACCTGATCTAGTGGAAGGTGTCCGTGCCCATGGCAGGGGGGTTAGAACCAGATGGTCTTTTAAGGTCCCTTCCTACTCAAACCATTCCCTGATTCTGTGTGCTTGAAAATCTGCATGACCTTCAAGCCAACTTCTCCATGACAAGCTGAAACATTCTCCCCTCTCTTGGGCGAGAGGAAAACCCAGGGGTGGTGGTTTACTGCTCATCATCTCTCTGCTCTGCTGTTAACTCCTCCAGCCCTCCTGCATGTCCTGCTGCAGCACTGCAGGCTTTCAGAGCCCAGGGCTCTGCCCTGCTCTGAGCTCTGCTCTCACACTAAATCCTGGTGACCTTCTCCCATCGTGCCCAATTCCCAGTACAGTGAAGCTGAACAAAAGCTTGTGCCAAAGGGAATACCTGCCTTAGCATGGTTTGGTTTGGAGCTTTGCTCTGGTGGGTTTAGGGCCACTGTGCTCCAGCTCCCGGCCTTTCATCCACCATGGCTGAAATACTGTGGCCTGATGCAAAGCAGAGAGTGTGAGCTAAGGACTGTAAAGAGGAGAACTCTAGTATATGTGTGCCTGGCTTTTGTTTGAGCTTTTTTTGTTGGTAAAGCTTCTCTGGAGAGAGACTCGAAGCTGTGAGGTACCGAAGCAGGGAGGCTACTGGTTTTCAAGAGGGAAGTTGCCCTGAGAGTGAGCTTGGGAGTGAAATAGAGAGATGTATTTAATTCCAGTTGGATGGTGGAAAATCTGGTCAGCCTGGATTGCCATAGGTGGAAGCAGCCTGTAATCAGAAGTGGGTGATGCCTTCTGACATGGCAAGGCCACTGGGTTGGACAACAATCTGTACATTGTGCAGTGCAGGAATAGGAAGTTTCTTGGTGGGGAGTGTGATCCATAGGGAGCTTCTTGTTTTGAACCATAATTTCCTGGCTTACACATACATGTGGAGTTTATGTGTGCACTGAACAGCAACTGGGGCAAACTGGCAGTCTGGGCTCAAGATGGTGCTTGTGGTGTTCCTGGGTGAAGTCAGGGAGCAGTCTAAAACCACAGAATACCTCTCTGCCATGGAGGGCAGGCAATCCCTGTCCTGGGGAGCTGCCTTGGAGAGGGTCCAGGGTGGGATGAGGGGGTAGGATGCAGGATGTGGTGAGCTGGGCTTTGGGTGCCCTCCCTGAGTGTGGAGGGAGATGATGGATGGGAGACAGGGTAGAAAATGAAAGCAAAGCCCTTACCTTCATAAGCTCTGGGACTCAGGATGTTAAATTTGAAGGGTTTGCAGGCATCCAGCCTCCCACAGCATGGCCTGCAGGGATACCCTGGGGGTGTATTTTTCAACCTTAAGGTTTCTATGAAATACCTCCTTGGCATCCCACCCTGTGACTGGCATCAGGTGGCTGGCTAAGCTCCCCATATGCCAATCAAACACATTTAAAGAGGTGCTCTGAGCTGTGACAGGGTGCTGCAGGCCTGGCCCTTGCAGCCCCAGCAGCAGGGACAGCTGGGGGATTTGCAACAGCAGGAGGGTGGGCAGGGAGTTTTCAGATTCCAGCTTGGTTTGAGGTAGTTGTGGCTGTATTACCAAGTGCACCCCCTCTACTGCCAGCTGTATTTCCTGGTGCTGTGAGCATGTATTGGTGTGATTTGGCAGGATTTGCCCTGGGGAGGAGAGGAGAAGTCCCCAGCCCCGCTGCCTTCCCTCTGCTCCCCATCCCCTCCTGGGAAAGCAAAACAAAAAAAGAAAATAGATCTTGGCAAGATCACAGGATAAAAGTTGCTGTGCTGGGGACCTGAAAGGAGGTTTGGTTAAATTGCTGTGGGAAGATTAATGGTGAGTTTTTTCTTTCCTTCTTCTGTCTTTAAAGCTGGTGGAGGCTGGGGGGACGTAAGTTTGTTTTCCACACTGTGTGTGCCTGGGGCTCAGCCAGCTTTGCTGCTGGCCACTCCTGGCTCCAGGACTGCCTGCCCATGGCCACCTCCCTCCCCTGGCTACGGCTAAAAGGCTTGGAGGGAGAAGAAATAAACTAAATGAAGCCCTTTGGAGAAGCCTTGGTGCATGCTGAAGGGCTGCATTTGAGTGGTGGAGCAGCAGGGAGCACCCAGCAGCATCCTTGGATTTTCCTGGTTCCCACTGGGTCGCTCCCCCACCTGCCTTGCCTGTCTTGGGAATGCTTGTAGTCAGCGTGTGCCCTGGGGTGCTGAGTCTTGCCCTCGGGGGGGCCTGCAGCAGATTTGGGGTCACCTCCCCTTCCCCTGCCCTTTTGGGGGGGCAGCTCAGCGTTTTGCCCAGAGGCAAATCCTCCCCCTCCTGCAGGAGCACCCAGGCACTGCTTGGCACGCACAGGGAGGTGCATCCCACCCTGCACACACCGTGAGGGGGCTGCTCTTCCCCCCGCGCTGGGCTCGGCTCCCTTCAACCAGAACAAGCGGCAAATTAACCTGACCTAGATCTGGAGAAGCCGACAGTTGTGTGTGCCCTCAGCACCCGCGCTCCGGAGGTAATGCAAGGGAGAAATCTTGCTTATTCCCAGGAAGGAGGAATAGCTGCTTATTTATAACTGTCAGAAAATGTGCTTCTTGTTACCCGGCCACCCAGAGCTCACCGCTCTTCCGTGCTGCTCTTCATCCCTGTGCTGGGAATGGCTTGTGACGTTGGACAGGTCTCCCCATCCATCATGATGCTGCTTCCCCTGCTCCTTCCTGTTTAAACTAACCAGCCCCACCTTCGTCCAGAGCAGGACACACCGTCCTGTGTCTCATCACCACTGGGAAATCTTTCCAGAAATCCCCTTGGGAGCAGGAAAAGCCCCCTGGGGGCTGATCCTGCAGGCTGGCTGTCAGGATCACACCTTTGCCTGGCAGCTGGGAATGGCTCTGGCCCTCGTGCTCCAGCGCTGTCGGGTCCGACGGCCGCTGGGTTCCTGACGGATGGGACCAGCTCGCTCCTGGCGCAGCCGGTCGTTGCCATGGCAATGGCAGGATATTGCTTTCTTACAGCCTCCTGGCTCGCACAAAGCCGCCAGCTCCAGCTTTGCTCAGCACAGGGATGTGCAGTGCATACCAAGCGCTCCTGCCTTCCCTCCATCTCCAGCTGGGAACCCACTCCGGAGCATGCGGGGAAGAAGCAGCAGGAGCTGGAGCTCCCTGCCTCGTTCCCACGGCTGGAAAACCCCAGGTCTTTGCAGCTGCCTGCTTTTCCAGTGCTTGTGCACCCATCCCTACTGCTTCTTATTTCCTCTCTGGTTTTCAGCTGCAAAATTCAGCCTATGCTGCTTTTTCTGCCTCCTGCCTGTGACCTACACAGCTGGCCTGAGAGGACACTCCTTAACCTCTCCAGAGCTCAGTCAGTCCAGCCATGCCCTCCAGTGGCACCAGTCACTACTTCCCAGGCTGTCCTGACCAGAGCATCCCAAGCCCAGGCAGCATTTCAGAGATGGGGTTTGGCACACAGCTTTGGGCGACTGGATTAAGGATCTGACCTCAAGACATGGCTCTTAAAAACTCTGGGAGGCAGCAGGGATAATTTGTGCCCAGCTTGGGCTCGTGGTCCTGTTTCCTGATGCCTCAGGAGCTGGTGGTGAAGACTAAGGTGGATGATGTGACTGGGTGGGGATTGAGGCAGCAGTGAGTGTCTGGGTCCTGCTGTACATCAACCACAGATGGCCTTGGCTCCTGGTTTTGTTGGATTTGGCAAAATCCACCATGTGAACAAGAGTCCCAGCTCTCACTTACCTGCCAGCCCCGGTAGCCAAGCCCTGAGTCCCTTTGCCAGTTTTAGCCAAAGACAGTGAGACTTGGAAACCTTTACAGATGTTATTTGCCCAGCTGTGAGAGCCTGAGACCCAAGTCGGTGCCTGTACAAAGCCTGCAAGCTCAGCTGAGCCACATGATTGGCCACTAGAGAATCTACAGAGAGCTTCAGGAGACCAGGCATCATGAGCTCTGCTGAAACCTCGTGGTGCTCATGGCAGGCTGCTTTTCCCACCACAGCCTGGACACCACGCCGCCTGCTCCAAAGCTGCTGGGGGGCTTGAAAATCAGCCTTAATTACAAAAAACCCCCACTCAGCTTAAGATATCTATGCAACAGAAAAACCCAGGAGCTCCTCTTTCTGATTTTCAGGCGTTGTTATATTTTCTAGCACGATCAAAAAAAGAAGTGTAATTGGCTTTTTGTTTTTCCAGGGGTAAGGGTTTTCTCTGTTTGCTCAGAAACTAAAACTCCCATATAACTGCAGCTCCTCAGAAAGATTCATTGCAAGAACAGAGGGAAAGCCTGGAACACTGTGCTGGTGGGCAAGGGGTAGTCAGGGGCGTGCTCTGCCAGATGTTGATGAGTTAGACATGGCAGTCAACCCTTTTTGGCAACCTTTCTGCTCCACACACCCCCACTATGCTTACACCATCGGGGAGGGCTGATGAAACATCTAGACCCAAGGACATCTGAATGAAGGGGGACCCAAAATAGCCTGAGACATGAGAAGGGTTGAGGACGGGAAAAAAAAAATCCCCACTCAGTAATAACTTCTCCAGAAATGCTATTTATAGACTAATTTGGTGACTTCTGGAAGGAAAGAGCTATGAAATCCGAATGGCAGCTCTGCCTTGATGTCATGAGCTGAGCCTTTCCTGGGATGCTGCCCTGCATGGGGGGGCTGGCTGGTGTATGCCTCCAGAACATCCCTGTGCTCCTGCTGGGATTGTCCCAAATATTTGGTTATGAAGGGAAGTAGGGAAGCAAACCCAGATCTCCGTGAAGTGGGACAAGGGGAAAGCAAGCCCTGCTCCTGATTGTGTAAATTTGGTTTAATTTCACATGCTCCCTTGGGGCTCACAGAGCAGAAACGTGGGGGGTTTTCCCCTTTTCCCTTTCCTGCCCTATCTCCTGTGAAGAATTTGTAATTTCCTCATGGAGCTACATAGGTAGCTCTCTTTTCCCTACCCCCTTCTGGATGTGCTGGGATTTGGTGTTTGCCGCCCGTCTCACCCTCTGTGGCCCTGGATTTGGAAAGGAGAGCTCACTGTGCCATCTGCCCCTGCATGTGCTCACCCTGCACCATCCCTCTCTCTGCAGGTTATCCTGAAGGACCTGGAGCTGCTGGCTGAGATTGCTTCTTCACCAGCAGGACAAACAGAGGAGGGTCACGGTCCTTCCGACGGCTCCGATGTGCGACCTGGCCCAGCGGAGCTTCACGTCCCAGCCAGGGCTGGCCAGCTGAGCTCCTCTAGTGAGTGCCCCTGTGCCACAGCTCTGTGTCTCCCTGCTCCAGGGCTCTCTCCATGTTCCATGGCACCTGGCAGGTTTGCTCAGGCAGAAGGGGAAGCATCTCTCACGGTATAAATCAATATCTTCATCCCCATGCGGTACAGCCTGGGAATGGAGTCTGCCAAGGTGCAGACCAGGGCACTGCTTTTCTTTTTATTGTTGTTCCCTCTAGTTCATGCTTTGGGGATTTAGGGCTTGGTTTAGCTGCAGGATGCTGCAGAGGCCAGTGTGGAGGGAGGTCATTATTATCCTGTTTTTCGTGGGACCTTGGGTGCCAGCCTCTTCTTTCCTTGTAAAAACCCTCAGCGCCCTAGAATCAGTGCAGAATGGGATGCTGGCTGCAAACCCAGGTCTCCAAAACATCCATAGATCTGCAGAGGGATCCCTGAAGGGTCTGTTCCTGTGATGTTGCCTGTTGAAGGCTGCCCTCATTGGCTGTGAACTGCTCTGCTGCTCTGAGTGCCTGGCAGAACCTCAGGAGAGAGATGAAGAGGGACCATCCTATTTTCTGGGGACTTGGGGCATAAATATACCCTTTCATTCATTATCCCAGCACATGGGGGAATTTTTTCCGCCTTCCCTGGTCTGTGGCTCATCCTTCACAGTTGCTTGGCTGCTCCTTCTCCGCCTCTGCTGCTATTTAAGGGCCTCCCTGTTGTAGTCCCCAGGCCAGGTCGTCCCAGCCAAAAGCACGTTTCATGTGAGCTTTGGATTGCAACCCGAGCTCGGAGCCAAGCCTGCCTCTCCCTGCACAGGATGCAGCCACAGGGCCTTGCAAAATCACCAGTGGAGAGGGAGGCTTTGCTTTCCCACCCCCAGGCTTTGTTTTCTCTGAAGATCCTGGATCATTCCCCCCTCCCTGGTCTTACGAAGGTCTGTGCCAGCAACCAGGTTTTGGGTTGTTCAGGGGGGGATTTTTTTTTTTTTTTGCTGATCTACTTGTTTCCTGCTGGCAGCTTTTTCTCTGCGGTGGAGAGGTGGGGGCTGCAGTGCTGGTGACCTCCTCAAGCCCTCTGCAAGTCTCATCCATCCTTCCACTGTCAGAAGTGAGACCGCCAGGGTGGAGCGGCTCCTGTGGCGCTGGCCAGGCAGCTGAGGAGCTGCAGTTCAGCTCACACTGATGGTTGTCTGAGGTTTCCTTCCTTCTGGATGATCTAAAAATAGCAGGCTGGATGGCGTGGATCCTAACGACTGCTGTGGCCCTTGTTAGCTATCTGGAAGAGCAACTTGGCTTCGCTTTTGCAAGTGTAACCTTTAAGAACCCAGTCTGACTCTGCCCTTCTGGAGTAGATCTGCTGCAACCAGAGCTCCTGTTGCCCCACCATGGGACAACTTGCCCCCACGCAGGTCCTAATGGGCTCTGGCTTCCTCACCTATTTTCTTCTTCCTTATAACGTAACAGAAAATTGTTTAGTAGGAATTTATTTCGGGCTGAGCTTTGCAGGGTCGTTGGCTTTTACCCAAAGGCAGATGTTTTTGGGCAGGG
Organism: Pachyramphus minor; assembly: GCA_013397135.1. Lineage (NCBI taxonomy): Eukaryota > Metazoa > Chordata > Aves > Passeriformes > Tyrannidae > Pachyramphus > Pachyramphus minor. The sequence goes on from VYXB01009681.1 coordinate 62,258, forward strand.
AAAAAGGAGCTGGTTTGTTGGCCTCGGACGTTTGTTATGGCCCCAGTCCCGTCTGGCTCTGACCACCCAAGGCTGAGACTGGATGGGCTGCTGGGGAGTTCCCCCAGGGAAACTGAGGGGTCACAGCTGGGCCAGGACCTTCCTGGATTACGCCTGGAAAAGCAGAGGCTCCTGGAAAATACTCCTTTTGTCAGAGGGTTGTTGGAGGAGGAGGGTGACCGGTGGAAATCCCTGTATCTGTGCTTGGTCCTGGGGTGGTGATACATGGTGAGAGCAAGTGAGCTGAAACTGCCTTTCCCAGGTGAAAATCACAAGGTGCTGTCACCAAAGAGAGGGTGTGCCTCTTCTCTGGAGGCACTGTTTTTGTACTGGGATGTATGGGGGGGCTCCCTAGGGTGCCTTGGTTCAGAGAGTGCTGAGGAGGAGTGCTTTTCAGGGGTGCCCAGCAACAGGACAAGGAGCAGTGGCCATAAACTAAAACACAGGAAGTTCCACCTCAACACGAGGAAGAGCTTCTATACAATGAGGGTGGCAGAGTACTGGAACAGGCTGCCCAGGGAGGTCGTGGAATCTCTCTCTCTGGAGCCATTCAAAACCCACCTTTTTCCTGTGTCCCCTGCTCTAGGTGATCCTGCCTTGGCGGGGCGTTTGCACTGGATGATTTCCAGAGGTCTGTTCCAACCCTCACAATTCTATGATTCTGTATTGGCAATAGGATGGATGCTACTGCACCATCAGACTGGGGGGCTGCAGGGCACCAATGCTCATCCCCAGGATTCAGTGTCTCTGTTCCCTTCATCCACTTTAGACCAAGGTGCCACTGAAGCCAGCAGTGGGAGGAGAGCTGCTGAACCATCTTGGCTTCCCTTCTCTCCCACCCCTGAGGCCCTTCCAAGCGTGCAGTTGGTGGCTTTGCAGGTAAACGAGCAAGGTCACCCTTTGAAATCCTTGAGCTCCCAGCAGGTTTCCACGCTGCAATCTCTTGTCTTGGCTCTCCAGGCTTTGCCACCCAAGCAGTAAGGGCAGCAGTGGAGGTGGAAGGGGCCAGTGCCCCCGAGATCTTCCCCCGGCTTCCTCTCTCTCCCTTTCTTCCCTCAGGATATGTTTATGCAGTTGTTTCCCTGCCATTGAGTTCGGTTTCCTTCAGATGCTGGTTGATTAGTCAGGAAAGCCGTGTCCCACTTCCGCAGCCCGTTCCCAGCTCCAGTTTTTATTTAGCCGCTTTGTTCTCCGGTTACGTAAGGTCAGCTGCCCTCGACGCCTTCTCCAAACACAGTGAGCTGGGGCCAGCCCAGCTCAGCACTGCTGGGGACACCCAGCATCTCCTCCTGACCTGCTCCGGCTACCCTGGGAGAGGGTGGCTGGGTGCTGCCCTCCAGGAGCCTCTCCTTGGACATCTTGTGCCTGCTTTTTCAAGGGGAAGGGCTGCAGGGCTGTGCCCAAAAGCTCCCCAGTCTTCGGGGTGAAGGTGCAAATGGTCTGATCTGGTATGTATGATGGGAATCCAGCTGCCTGCTTTGCTTTGGGTGTGTTTTGCCAACCTTGTGGAAGTGGAGACAAGTAGCAGATGACCCAAGAGTGGTTGTCACTGAGGCCAGCTAGTCAAGGGTGGTGGTTCTGCCCCTTTGTTCTGTTCTGATGAGATCCCACCTGGAGCACTGCATCCATAGCTGTGGGGTCCTCAGCACAGCAAGGACATGGACCTGTTATGGCAAGTCCAGAGGAGGTCACATCAGATGCTGAAGCACCTTTGCTATGGAGACAGGCTTGGTGGTTCAGTCAGGAGAAAAGAAGGTTCCAGGCAGACATTAGAGTCCTTTCCAGTGCCTGAAGGTGGCTCCAGAAGAGCTGGAGAGGGACTTTTGAAGAGGGCATGGAGTGACAGGACAAGCGTGAATGGCTTCAAGCTAAAAGAGAGTAGATTTAGATTAGGTATTAGAAAGAAATTCTTCCCTGTGAGGGTGGTGAGGCCTTGGCACAGGTTGCGCAGAGAAGCTCTGGCTGCCTCATCCCTGGAAGTGTCCAAGGCCAGGTTGGACGGGGCTTGGAGCAACTTGGTCTAGCGGAAGGTATCCCTGCCCATGGCAGGGTGTTGGACTAGATGGTCTTTAAGGTCCCTTCCAACTCAAACCATTCCATGACATCAAAGGTGCAAGCCCTCCAGCCTGGTCTACAGCTCTGCTCTGCGCAGGAGAAGAAAGCTCAGTCCAAAGGGATGCCAACACCGACTGCTGCCTTGCTCAGGGCAGCTCTTGCACACAACTCTTCCTTCCCTTCTCCACAGCTTTGTGAGGAGAAGCAGTTACGGCCCTTTGTTTCCTCCCCAGCTCGGTGTCTCCTGCCTGGTTTCCTGCCGGGGCTGGTGGGGACAGTGCCGTGCCCTCTGAGCACCTCACGCCGTAGGATGTTTACCAGGAGCCTGGCTCCGTATGTGGATGCACTAGCATGCCTGATGAGGTAATTGGTTTCCACCAGCAGTCCATGGATATCCCAGGAGTCAGTGGATTAGAAGTCCCTGAGATATGTAGTCTGTTGAGTTTAGGCTTGCTGTGTCCCCACTGGAGAGCACACAGCACTCCAGAGCCTGGACAGGAGTTGAGATGTTCTCTGATAGGGGTTTGCTTTCGACCTATTTTGGGGGGATTTTATTCTCAATGAGCCAAACCACTCCCTTTTTGTTGTAATATCCCTTCATTTGTGTAATCATAGCTCTGCAGAGGTGGCAGTGTAGGACAAGGTGCCACCTCCAGACAGTGTGGAAAGCGTTAGGGCAGTCTCTGAAAATATCAGGTGAGTGTGTAGGATGCAGGGGGTCTGTGAAAGATGGGAAAGAGAAGATTGGCCCTTGTCAGATGGCTGAGATTTGCAAAACTGATGTTTTTGATGTTAGGGCAGGATAAAAGCGAAACCCCTCCTTACTCATCCTCCCCATATCTTCCATGTGCTCCCCCTTTCCATGCAGGAGCCTCAGCCTGCTCTAAGCTCACCACCAAGCTTAACCCTTCCTGGTTTGCAGCTCTGCTGGGTACTTTGTTCTCCTGTACATTGGCTGAGCTACACACCTGCTACATTTTTGCTTATTGATTTACCATAGCAAAGGAAAGCGAGGCAGTCATGGAGCACTAACCTTCCTAGGAAAGTCATCAGGATTATCATTGCCTGCTGCCTTCCTCTAGGGCAGCCATGAACACAGACCCTGGTTCAAGTGTGTGGGGATCCAGGAGGCAGAAAAAGCCTCATTTGGCAGCCAGATATGTACCCTGGATCATTTGGGATCCCCTCTTCTGGTGAGGTGCTGAAGCATCAGGAGTTGCAAACGCTGGCTCTTTAACCAGGTTGGAAAGGGAGATCCATGTGTGACCAGGCAAAAGCAGGTGAGCACAGCCTGTGGCCGTGCAATCCAGAATTTTGATGGGTTTGTTTCCTCAGCAGCATCCTGTGCTCTGGAGAGGGGCGAGCAGAGATTTTCCAGAGCCCAGCTGAGCTGCCGACACGTTCACATCTGTTTCCAGCTACGCCCTGCGCCGGCTTTTTGGGAGGAGGAGGAGGGGAGGATTTGCCTTTTTTACGGCTCTATTTTTATCCCGCTCCGCGCGGCTTCACCGCTCCGTGTTTGCAAGAGCTGAAATTCAAAACATCCTGGGGAAGGCTGCCGGGGGGGAGACGCCAGGCAGATTCCCACGTCGCTGCCCGGGGTTCCGCCGAGCACCATCTGGCAGCGCCGACTCCCACGCCGCTGGCACTGGAGCGGGTTGCCGGCTCACGGACCAGCTCCGGCTGCCACCGGGTTTATCCCCGTTGCTCCCAGAGGAGCCAAGGGAGATCATTCTCCGGGCTGAGCTGGAAACATGATGCCTTGGGGAAAGCACTGGGGTGGGAAGGATGCTTGGCCTCGCCAACTCTTAGCTTACCCTCCCTATATCCGAGCTGAAATTGCTTCAATTAGAGATTGCGGTAAATCATTTTAGCTAAACCACCGCAAATACCCTTGTGGATATCTTTAACCAGCTTACCCAGCTTTAGCTCGCTTCGGAAAGGAATCAGTTCTGCTCCAATCTTATTTCAGTTTGGTTTCAGTGGAGTTAAGCAAGTCCACACCGGTTTTAATTAAGACTGGTTTGAAACCAATTGTAGTAAATTAATAGAAGTAATGTTTTATGCCAGGCTGAAGTTCCACATTTTGTGGCTGAGATAGGAAAATCCAAGTTCGTGTCAGAGTCTGCCAGTCTCACCCGGAGCAGTCTGGGGACGCTTTGGCCACTGTAGGTCTCAACACAGCTCAGCCTATCAAGCAGCTAGACGGCCTGAATGTTACAGGCTGATGTACAATATATATTTATAAGGGCCTTAATATAGATCCCTAATTGCCTGTCTGGGTTGATTTATAGCGTGGCCACGCAGGCGATGGGAACGGTGTGAACTGCTGGTGAGTGCTCGGAAATGCACTGGAGGGTTTGACAGGCATTTGCTCTGCTCACCCCATGGCTGGGGGAACACATTCTGGTGCTGGCTTAGGTGATCCAAGCAGCCCACTCGTGTCCCTGGCTCTGTCCCAGGCTGTGAAGGGAATCCTGGCATTCTGGGCTGCAGGAGGGTGCTGTAGTCATGGATAGGACAAAGGGCACTGGTGTTAAATTGACAGAGGATTTGTTTAGCTTAGGTATCAGAAAGAAATTCTTTGTTGTGAGGGT
>VYXB01009684.1:0-12527 GCA_013397135.1 Pachyramphus minor
GCCAAGGCCGAGCCCATCAGAGAAGTCAGTGATGCCTCGGGGAGAATGTATTGAAGGAGGAAAAAGTCCTTGTGCAGATGGAATTGGGTGCAGAGAGAAGAGAGAGGGAATAGGGGAGAGGAACAGCTCTGCAGACCCTCAGGGCAGTGCAGAAGGAGGGGCAGGAGATGATCCATGTGCCGGGGCTGAGATTCCCCTGCAGCCCAAGGAGGAGCCCACGCTGGAGCAGGGGGATGCCTGAAAACAAGGATGTGAGCCNGTGAGCTCGTGCTGGGGCAGAGTGCCTGCAGCTGCTGCTGCCCCAGAGAGCTCAAAGGGTCTCACTCAGCACCGCTGCTTATGGGGCCCACACAGAGGGGGCTTGAGGCACAGGAATTGTCCATCTTGGACCCAATTCAGGTCTGTGACTTTCTCTGAAAGTTTGAAAAACAAAAATAGGATTCTGCTTGGGTTGTTCTTCAGGCAAGAAAAATAATAAATTTCCAAGGCTGTTCATTAAAGAAGACGGGTTAGACAGCACCAGTTCCTGGGAGCAGAGAGTGTTTCTGAGCAGCTCAAGAGCAGCTCAGCCCAGGGGTTGTTCATCAAGGCTGAGGCCTAATGAGCAGGTCATAGTGAGGCCTGGGGGTGTGGGGATGCACTCCCACACCTGGAAAGGTGTCCTCTCAAGGACTTGCACAGCTGTGAGGTGTTTTCAGTCCCGGGCCCCCCAGGTCACCCCCAAGGTGCTGGACAGCCCTTCAGACCCACCTGAACCTACTCTCCGTGTGCCCACCCTGTGCAGGGCAGCTTGTGGAGCCCCAAGGACAAGGGATGGTGCCTCTGGACCTGCCTCCCGAGGGGCTTCTGCCACCCCTAGGGGGGCACAGAGGGGACAGGGGCACCCTCAGCTCCTCCTGCCATGAGCTGATCTGGGACAACACCCTGAGCTCCCAGGGCCAGCACAGGTCCTGCTCCATCCTGGGGCTTTGCCAGGATGCTCCTGTGCTCCTGAAATAAACCCACAAAAAGCTCATAATCCCCCAACAGCCCCAGCAGCCACAGCTCTCCTCAGCAAAGCAAAACCGGCCCATAGGAGCAATTTGTGGAATATTTATAAGGGAANCCTCAGCAAAGCAAAACTGGCCCATAGGAGCAATTTGTGGAATATTTATAAGGGAAAAAATCCAAAAACCAGAACAAGGCTCGACTGACACAGACCAGGTGTGGTCTGCAAAGGATAAAAGGACTGGGTCTCCAGGGAGTGGCTGCAAAAAAGCCCTTTATTAAAATGGCTCCCGCCTTTTATAGGGCGGGGGCAGAACTTTCCAGAACACAGGGTGTAACTGGGGAAGAGTATGTAAATCAAACCTTGTAAGGGAAAACATGGGAGGGACACAACCTTATAAGGAAATGCAGCATGGATCAGCCAATAGGAAAATAGAGTGATGAGGGAATACAGAACAGGGGAATTTTACCAAAACATTATTTTGTAGACTTCTTTTAGTTTTGCGGTGTCTGCTAACAATTCTTCAAGTGCCTCACTAGTGGCATTTTCTGAGCTGAAATTTGAAGACCGTGAGAATTTAATGAAGTGGTGGTTGCTTGTAACACTTCTTGAACTGTGGACTGCGAAGGACTGTGAAGGAGTGCAAATTAGTCTGTCGTCCATGTAATGATATAAAATCCCATTGGTTCAATTACATCATTAATTTTCCTAAGGTCCTGTAATAATCTCCAATTTCCTGAGGTCTTCTTAATTACAAATACAGGGGAATTCCACAGACTTGTTGATGGTTCAATGTGGCCTTTTTCTAATTGTTCCTCTACCAATTGGTTAAGTATCTGCAGCTTTTCCCCTGTTTTCCCCCCCTTTTTCCCCTCTTCTACCCAAATTGGTGTGTTACTGAACCAATTTAAGGGGGATAAATGCTGCCTACCAGTGGCTGTTATATCAATTTGAGGACAGGAGAATCCCCCACTGACCTGGTACATCTCTCCCCCAAAGGGTGAGAGGCAAATTTAGGATGAGAGGTCTAATACAGTCTTATTTTCAGGCCCACTTTTTGTTAATCCATCTACATTTGGCTTGGAGTTTGAGTTCCACCTACTCCATTGATGTTAATAAAGGATTTAGTTACATACCAAGATGGTGGCCAGTCCTTCTGGGCAATTACTGTAACATCTGCACCTGTATCTGTAAGTCCAGTGATTTGAATTGCTGGATCTACCATGGAGGAATAAACAGAGCAAGTGAGGATAGGCTTTTGGTTTAAAATAGATTGTGTCCAGTTTACCACAGGTATGTCCGAAGTAGAATAATCGGATAACTGTGTTAGAGATAAGAGGCGTGCCATAGGAAGATCATCAGATATTGTAACTGGAGAAAAGGAAACATTAATGTTGAGGGAATCTTCTTTTAAAACTTGAACTATCTGTGGGATGACTGTCAGTCCCTGATTTGTCGTGGACATTGTGTTAGTCAGTCATTATTGCCCGGAGAAAGTTTATCAGAGGCTGTTACTTGAATATCACAGGATTCTGTGTCTGAGACGGTCAAAGGGATTGAAGGTGTTAAATCAATCCATTTGAAATTTATTCTGGTATTTCCTTGGGAAGAGTAGGGAGTGCATGACAACATGGATGTTGTACTGGGGTCTTTTTTATCATCGCGCTCAGCACCCCGTTTCCCTGCGGTGACTTGTTTTTGTTCTGTGATGGTGTCCATGGAGATAAAGGCTTATTGTCTATAGTAAATCTTGACCTACAGTCTTTGGTCCAGTGCAGTCCTTTACCACACTTAGCATTTCGTTGATGGGCTGGTGGGTTTATTATGCAGACAGGTACTTTTGAAGTGGCCGTTCTCGCCACCGCTGAAGCATTTCCTCTCATGTTTATTAGCATAAGTAATAGCAACCGCCAATAATTTTGATTTATGGCTATGTGATCCCACATTCCTGCAAGCTTCTACCATTTCCATAATGGTGGGATTCTTTAATGTTTTTAATATTTTTTGACAGTCATCATTCGCTTTTTCTGTGGCCAATTTTGAAAACAAGGCTTCTTGTGCCTCCTTATTTGAAATTTGGCAAGAAATTGCTTCCTTCAAGCATGTAGCGAATTCAAAAAAAGACTCCTTAGGACCTTGATAAATGGTTGTAAATGAAGGAGTGGGCGTGGATGCATCAGCAATAGATTTTAAAGCTGTAAATACTAAATTTTTAGTACGATCTAAATCATCAGTCGAAATTCTTGATTGTGCATTATTAGAAGCGTATGGACCTTCTCCGTATAATCGAGGAATAGAGTCAAGAATAGGTACCCTCCTGTTAGGTAAGGCTTCTTCAGCATGTTTTCTTATTAATGACTTCCATTCTGTTTCAAACATTGTGTATTGCATAGGGGTCAATATAGCCTTAGTAATAGTTCTGCTATTATTTGGTGTGTATGCTGCAAACAGTGATTCTAACAATCTGATAGTAAATGGTGCATTTCAGCCGTATTCCATTATAGCCTTTTTTATGCCCTTTAGTACCGGGTATGGTACTGGTTGCCACGTAGGTGGCTTTCCTTCCTCGACATACACTGTGAAAGTCTTAACAAATTCTAGGTCTCCCGCTCTTTCTGCTTGTTCTCTGGGTGTCAACCATTGCTTGTTGTTATCAGGCTTATCAGAATAATTTTCGCTCATTAGGTTTACGTGCTCTTCATGGGCGCCGCCATCTTGACTGATGTTTACGTCATCCGCCCCGGAAGATGATGTCACCGGAGGGTTCCTGGAAATGGGCGTTGCTAGGGCGTTGCTAGGGACCGGTGTTGTCATAGTGTTAGTCAATATTCGTGTAACTACGGCGCCATTTTGGGAGTTAGCAGCGACACCATTTCGCGAAGGATGACATGCTGCAGTGATTTTCACACCGTTTCGAGGGCTGAAGTCGAGCCTGCCATCTTGTGAGTCTGTGAAATTCCTGCCTTTTCATGAGGGGTTAGAGAGGACTCCATTTTGATTTTTACATTTTGAGTCACCCTGAGGAGAATTATGTGGGTTTGGACTCTTATTTTCTGTTGTTTCTAGTTGTGATTTCTGTTTCTCTCCCCTTCTTTTTTGTTGTAATATATTAAGAATCAAGCTCCATGCAATCAGAGATTTGGAAGCGTCTTTATCTGCTTTATTACTTGTGATCCATAGCACTTTGCCAATCTTGTCCCACATTTGATAGTTTAACATTTATGGGACTAGTTCTTTTATCTATCCTTTTAGAATTATGAGGGAATACAGAACAGGGGAATTTTAAACAAACATTGGTTTACAACAAATAGAGAAAATACAATAAATGATTGATGTTATTAAAACCTGAATGCAGGATAAACTGTAACAGTCCTAACTATTTCAAACAGAGGTTTCCTCGATCCCCTCATCCCATGAGTCTTCTAAGTTCTTCTTCCATCTTTTATAACTTTCCTCGGCTTCATCTCCTACAGCCTGGGAATACCTGTGGACTCTTCTGTTGAGTCACTGCCAACTGCAAAGTGTTTTTATAATTACTATATAAACCCTCCAAAGTAATGCCCAGCAGGTGTTCTTGGCATCACCATTGTAAATTAAATTACTACTGGGCTGGTGCTTCCCCAGGTAAATACTTTCCAGGTGAGAACCCCCTGCCTGTGTTTGCAAAGGCAAGACCCCAAAGGATGTTTTTTCCTGTCCAAATGCTTGAATTTTTAATAAGGTTTAATTGATGCAGCATTTTGTTCCTGTCCCCCGCCCCCAAATTCCTCCTGCTCCAGGCTGCAGCTTGGGGTGTTTTGGGGTGAGAAACAGGTGGGGGAAGAATGGGTGGGAACAGGGGGTGGAACACAGAAATCTCCTACATCCACCTCCCAGCTCCCACATCCCATCAGGGCCCCGAGGTTGGGGACAGCAGCAGGGGGCTGTGGCAAGGATCCCCTGGGGCTCTGGAATACCAGATCCTCTGTTTGGGGAAGGGGTGTGGAAAAAAGGGGAGGCTGAAGAGCACTTGTCACCCCCCAACCCTCACAGTGCTCAAGGGGCAAAGCACTCTGGGGAGACCCCCCAAAACCCCTGCAGATCTCCCTGCACAGGAGCAGGAGGAGCTGGGTGCCCCCAAAAATCCCTCTGCTCCCTCTTTTGGGAGGGGGTGGGACAGCAGCCAACCACAGCCTCCAGAAAAGCCCAGCTTTCCCAGCCCTGTGCATGGGACAGGAAGCCCTGAGGCCTCTAATTAGGAGCAATTTATTAAGCTAATTAACCACTAATAGCACTGAGGTGATCCTGAGACCTGTCACTGAGGTATTCATGAGACAAGGCACAGAGATGACCCTGAGAATAACTGCAAGGCAAAACATGCTGCTGAGGAAGGACATTCCCGTGCTGGGGAAAGAGGTGAAGCTGTGAGTGCCCAGCACAGAGAAGGTCCTTTCTCCATCCCCTCTGTGCCAGGTGAGCTCGGGCTTTGCTGCAGAGATCTGGGCGCTGATTTGAGCGGCTCCAGCTCCTGAGATCATGGCACCAAGGAACACCACGGAGCCACTCCATGGCCATGGAGCCTGCAAGGAGGAGCAGAGACAGCACTGGCACTATGGGGGGACAGGTTGTCCCTGTCTATTCTCCTCCAGACCCTGCCTGTCCCTACTGGGTCCCTGTCCCCCCCCATTCTTCTACCCATCCCCAGGAGGCTGAGCTCCCCCCAGGAACTGCCGTGGAGCTGAAGCTGCTGCCATCCCCCCCCTGCAGCCGCTCCCCCAGCCAAGGGAGCCCCAAAAGCAGGGCCAGGAGCAGATCCAGCACCAGGNGAAGGTCCTTTCTCCATCCCCTCTGTGCCAGGTGAGCTTGGGCTTTGCTGCAGAGATCTGGGTGCTGATTTGAGCGGCTCCAGCTCCTGAGATCATGGCACCAAGGAACACCACGGAGCCACTCCATGGCCATGGAGCCTGCAAGGAGGAGCAGGGACAGCACTGGCACTATGGGGGGACAGGTTGTCCCTGTCTATTCTCCTCCAGACCCTGCCTGTCCCTGCTGGGTCCCTGTCCCCCCCCCCAGTTCCTCTGCCCATCCCCAGCGGGCTGAGCTCCCCCCAGGAACTGCCGTGGAGCTGAAGCTGCTGCCATCCCCCCCCTGCAGCCGCTCCCCCAGCCAAGGGAGCCCCAATGGCAGGGCCAGGAGCAGAGCCAGCACCAGGGGAGCACTGGGGAGGCCGGGAAGCTCTTGGCCGGGGCAGGAAAGAGCTGCTGGCCACGAGGACAGAGCTGTGCTGAGCAGGCGCAACCCTCACATCCCCCCACCCAAGGCGGGAGGGACCCCCAGCCCATGTGCCCCACGCTCAGCTGGCAGAGAGAGCCAAGGGACAGGGACACGGGGAAAGGGATGGGTAGGGACACTGCAGGGACATGGTTGAGGGCACAGCCTGAGGCAGACAGCCGGGGCTGTTGGTATCAGGCACTGATGGGGCCGAGCAGAGCACGAGGCCTCTTCCAGACACCTGGAACAGCCTCACTCTTGCCAGCCCTGTCCTCATGCAGTGACACTGTTCCTTCCCTACAGGCCACAGGGGTGGCCCTGCACTCAACCAAAAATCTTTTGAAGATCCTTTTATCTGTATCCCCAGTTACCAATGGGCGCCCTAGGAACCCTCTTCAATCCCATCACTGGGGCAGAATTCCCTCTCCTGCCCTTGACTAAGTGCAGTCACAAGTACCATCTCTCTGCTCATGATAAGCTGGATCTTGCACCCAAGGCTCAAATCCTCTTGACAAAGCCTCTTTCAGCCCAGCCTCAGATGCGGTTTCACCCCCACTGTCAGGCCAGATTTCAGGGTACCCGAGGAGAGGGACAGCCCCCTCTGTCCTCCCGACAGGAACCGGGACGAGCCAGCGCTGCTGCGGTACCGGCTCCTTCCGAGCGCGCCGGGGCTCAGCGGGAAGGAGGAGCCCGCGGGCAGCCGCTCCATCAGCGGCCTCTGGGGAGGGGACACGGGGGACCGACCCGCCAGACCCCCGTTCCCGCGGCTCCACCCGCAGCGAGCCCCGAGCCGCAGCTCCCCCACGCTCCGCCGCCGCCTCAGCAGGGCCCGCGAAGCGGCTCCGCCCAGGGAGGGGCACAGTGCCCGCCCACCCGCACGGCTCTGGCCACTCAGCGCGCGGGAACGAGGAGTGACGGGGAAAGCAGCCAATCGGACCCTCCCGCCTGCGGGGCCCGCCGTTTGTCCCGGGAATATGGGCGGCTCCGAGCGGGAGAGGTCGGGGGTTTGTGGTGGGGGATGCGCTGGGTCTGGACGTGAGCGGGCCACGCCTGGTTTCCCCAGGCCGCTTTCCCTCCCGGATAGAGCGAGCAGTCCCCGCAGCCCCCGCTGCCTCGGGCCGTTTCCCCCTCGTGGGCAGCGAGGGGCGGTGGGGGATTCCCATGAGCCGCCCTCCCCTCAGTCGCCCCTGAGCACCGCCGGGGATTATCCCGACTCCCGGGGCTGTGTCACGGCGGCGGCTGCTGCCATGGGGCAGGGGGGCCTCGGTGCAGTTTGGAGTCAAAGCCAACAAATTGGGAAGGGGAGGAGACAACCCTAGAAACCAGGACATGGCCCTCAGGAGCTGCACTAGAGCGATAAAGGATCTCCAAGGATCTGCCCCATGCCTGGGGGCTCGGGGCCACCAAAGCCGCTCCCTCACTCCCCTCCTCACTCGGGCAGAGGACAGAACACAGAAGGAAAGGCTCGTGGGTCGGGATAAGGGCAGGGAGACGTCACTCACCGATTGCTGTTACGGGCACAACAGACAAGATTTGGGGAGATTAATTGAATTTATGACCAACCAAATCAGAGCAGGAGAATGAGAAGTAAAACAAATCCTAAAAAAATACCGGGCTTCACTTTATCCGTTATTCCCTCCCTCCTTTCCCCCAGTGGCACAGGGAGACAGGAATAGGGATTATCACATGCTCATCACATTTTTGTGCTGCTGCTTCAGCCTCAGGGACAGGAGTCCTTCCCCTGCTCCAGCATGGGGTCCCTTTCCATGGGGTCAGTCCTTCCCCTGCTCCATCCAGTCTGGGTCCCTCCCACGGGAGACAGTCCTCCATGGACTTCTTCAACCTGAGTCCCTCTCCCTTGCGGTCAGTCTCTCAGGAACAGGCTGCTCCACCGTGGGTCCCCCACGGCGCCACAAGTCCTCCCTGGTGAGCAGTTCTGCGTGGGCTCCTCTCTCTGTGGCTCTGTGGGGGCTTCCCATGGGCTCTCAGCCTCCTTTGGGCATCCCCTGCTCCAGCGGGGGCTCGTCCCCGGGCTGCAGGGAAGGTCTGTGCCTCATCCTGGACTCCTCCACAGGTCACAGGCCCTTCAACTCAAGTTCACACAGAGTTCCAGCCTGTCTGGTGCAGCAGCAATTCCTGGGCCTCCTGCCAGCCTGGGCACAAGGCCAGGGCTGTTGTCCAACATTCCCAGGCACAGCGGAGTGAGGTGATCAGAGCTGAGCAGCTCAGCAGCAGCGACAGCAACGAGCAGCAACTAGGGAGCACCAGATTCTGACACACAGTCAGGAGTCCCAGACAGCACCAGCAGCTGTAAATTCCATCAGCACATCCTAATCCCACCTGTCAATATCTCTAATACTCCCAGTCGCACCTTGGACACCAACAAAGGCTGTTGGGGTTTCCCCCCATCCAGCCCCCAAGCTCCTCTCAGCCACTCCTCACTCCCCATCAGCAGGATTGGGGAGAGAATCAGGAGGGGAAAAGCTGGAAAACTTGTGGGTTGAGATAAAGACAGTTTCAGAAGGACAAACAAAAGCTGCACACACAAGCAAAACAAAACAGGGAATTCACTTCCTGCTTCCCGTGGTTGGACAGGTGTTCAGCACCTCCAGGAGAGCAGGGCCCCACCCCATGGAATGGTGACTTGGGAAGACAAACTCCATCCCTCCAAATGTCCACAACTTCCTCCTTCTCTTCCCCACTTTATACACTGAGCATGATGTCACATGGTCTGGAATATCCTTTGGGTCAGTCAGGGTCACCTGTCCCAGCTGTGTCCCCTCCTGACCTCCCACACACCCCCAGCCCCTCCCCAGTGTGGCCCTGTGAGGGGCAGGAAAGGCCTTGGCTCTGGGCAAGCCAAACCAGCACAATCCAGCCCAAACCAGCACAATTTACCCTTATTCCACACCAGTTACCTCATGCTCAGGTCCCACATGACTCAATACAACTTCACCACCCACCAGGCAGCTCAGGTCAGGTTCCTGCTGCCCTGCAACTGCTGCTTGTGAGGCTTCTCCTCCACTGGTTCCGGTGGTTCCTGTTACAGTAATTCCTGTCACACACAACTCAAATCATGGCTGACAAAAATTTAAAGGCAGATCTATCTCAATCTCCACCCCTGGTCCTTTTGGGCAAGGTTATTGGGTTTAACTCCTGCCCTTGTCCCCGGCCTGGCTGCAACAAGGGGCTCCTGCCAGCGTCCCCCACCGGCGCAGTCACATCCTCGTCCTCCACGGGCTGCAGGGCACAGCTGCCTCACCAGGGGCTGCTCCACGGGCTGCAGGGAATCTCAGCTTCCCCTCCTCCTGGTTCCTCCCACAGCAGACAGTTCTCAGACTTCTCCAGCATGGGTCCTTCCCGTGGGCTGCAGTTCTTCAGGAACTCCTCCAGTGTAGGTTCCCCATGAGGTCACAAGCCTTGACATCAAACCCGTTCCACCATGGGCTTCTCACAGGGTCACCTCCTCCACAGGCTGCAGGGGGGTCTCTGCTCCATGCTGGACTCATTCACAGGTCCCAGTCCCTTCACCTCAAGTTCCCACTGGAGCTCCAGCCTGTCCAGTGCAGCAGCACAGACACAGCAGAGATACCCTGGGCACCTGCCAGCCCAGGCCTGTGGCCAGGGCTGTTATCAGAGTGTTCCCAGGCACAGCACAGGAGCTGATCAGCCCCTTAATTTCACTTCTTCTCTCAGTTCCTCTATTTGTTTACCCCACTCCTGACCATCTGCGCAGCAGGACCAACCTGGGACTGGTGATATTCTTTGTTCTCTTTCTCTCTTTTCCCCCTTTATTTCTCTCCTCCCTTGCTTTGTCTGGGCAAAACATGGCTGTCATATTCTAACCCATACACTGTACTGAGGTGTGTTGTGGGAGTGGGGACTTGTGGAATTGTCTTGTGGCTTGTGAGCCAGAACCTTTGAGAAGTTTGTTGTGAGAGTTGAGAGCTTATCAAAGTGCACTGTAAAAATTAAGGGCTTGTTTTGAGAAGTGTATTGTGAAGTGTCAGGGCTTATTAGGCAGCACTTTTTGAGTCTAAACAGTGGCAACTATGCAATAAAGCACAAGAGCTCCCTGACACATGATCCGGTGCTTTTGTTCAGCCTGAGGAGAATTTATAGCAAACATCACACCCCTGACCGAGGGGTCATGACACTTGTCCTGAAGGCTGATGTGAGGGGCACTATCAAAAGCCTCACTATAATCCAGGAAAGTTTCATCTTCTGCCTTCCTGTCGTTAGTGAGACAGGTGATCTCATCATAAAAAAATATCAAGTTATATAGAGAGGACTTTCCCAATATAATGTAATTCCTGGGGCAGTTGGAAATAGTTCTGACATAGTCTTTGAAGAAAGAAACAGCTGTGAAAAGTGACACTAAGAGGCAGATGCAGTGGGAATCTGAGAGCACTTCAGTTCACAGATGTGAACTTCTCAAAAAGCAGAATTATTCCCATTACAGGCTGATTTCTCTAAAGGGTGACTGTCAATTCCCAGAGCAATCCCACCTTCACTCCCTGTGTAACCTGTCAGCAAAACATCAGTCTTAGAGAAGAATGATCCATGATCTTCAGGCAGAGTCACACCCTGAGTTAATCCTTGATCATTTTTGATCCATAGATTGAACACATGGAGATCATTCTTACCAAACAACCAGTAAAATCCAGCTCCAATTCTGAATTAAGGCAGAGTCTGTGGGCATTGAGCAGGATCTCTGCTTGTCTTAAACCTCCCCTTAACACCAAAGGTCCATTTGCATATAATTCCCTACAACATCAATAGAGACCCCTCATATGACATGTGGGACTTGATCTTCAGTCAGCAAAGTGACTTTTGTGCAGAGAAAAGCCACATTTAAACTTCAGAACCAGATCCTTCTGTTCATTTCCCTTCCTTTCTGCAGGGGGAAGTTTCTCTGGCAAGAGCAAAAATACCTGTCCCATATCAGTGCTCAGCTTTGCTGACTAAGGCAGGTAAGCTGGTGTGTTAATTAAGGTGTCCATCAAATTTCGCAGCAGGCAGTAAGGGGTGGGTTGAATTTTCCTCTCTTGCATCCCCTGTCTCATCCCCTGGGAGTGTGTTAGACTGAGAGAAATTTCCAGAAGCTGTAAAGGTAATTGAGATCTCTGGAAAGGCACAAGTTTTCTTGATGTCTGAACTGAACTGTTTGAGTGTTTTGCACCCAATGGCAAGTGCCAGGTGAGAGGGATCAGAGGGCTTTGGGGCCAGGATTTCCCTTCTTTGTGCACTTCCCTTCTGTGCCTGTTCCAGGTCAGCTGTGGGATTGTCCCACCTCTGTGCCTTCAGGGATGGACCAGAGGAAGTGGCTCCTGTTGGCTCTGGCACTGCTCCTGGCCATCCCTCTCTCAGGTAACACTTCCACGTGCTGCTCTGCTCCTGCCTGGGGGATTCCAGTCTGCAGATGATCAGAAGTGCTTGAGCTGAGGCTCCTGGTCTCCTGAGAAGGCCTGATTGGAACTCCAAGCAGAGCTGGATCTGCCCTGCCCCTCCAGCCTGTTCCAGCTGGAGTTTCTCTGCCCTGCTGGAGCCGGGGAAGGCCTAAGCCAAGGCAGCTCTGCCGTGTCCAGCCCTGCCCCAGCACCAAGAGCTGCACAGGCAGTTTGCATTGGCCCAGCTGCCCCACTGCTGGTGGCACAGGGCTGCCAAGGGGCAAGGCAGGCTGGGAAGCTGCAGGAAATGGCTCTGGACATGCTTTTGTGCTTTTTAATTTTTCCTTTTCCACGAAATATTCCCATCCTGTACAACTTCTGTCAGCCTAGTTTCTCCTTCTCCTCCCTGACTTTGGGCTTTCCGATTTCCCCAGTTCCCATTTTGCCTCAGAGAAAAGAGTAAAAGGAGAAAGCCAGTGAGTGAATGGTCAAAACAAAAAGGAATCTCTCTTATAAAAACAAAAGAAGAGGTGTGAACTATTTTCATCAAATCATTAATTCTGCTCTCCTTAATATTTTTGAAACTGATAATTTCCCCTTATCTTTTTTTTTCTGTCTAATTTTTTTGCATCTTTCTGTGATCATCCAATGCCCCAGGACTTGAAAGTGCATTAGCAAAGAGATCATTAATGAACATTTGCAACTTTTGTTTGTTCTCCATTCTTCTTGACAGGGAAAAAAGTCTATCCCAGTCCTGTGTGTCCTTCACACCAGTACATTCTCTGATTGATTTCAGCCAGATGCTCACTCACCTTTCATTTCCACAGAAAGTTTTGAGCTCACATCTCCCAAAAATGTAGTGGGCGTTGTCGGCCAGGATACAATCCTTCCTTGCACCA
>VYXB01009694.1:0-21286 GCA_013397135.1 Pachyramphus minor
ATATTTTCAAAGCTCCCATAAAAACATCCAAGTAAATTGATCAGTTTTATTGGAAGTTCTGTACTCAATTTATTTACAAGTCCTGTAGCTCAGAAGAGGAGTATTGCTAGAGTATGTTTTATAGAGCTCTTTACAAATCACTGAAATCTGATTGAGTTAATAGAAAAAATAAAAGATAATAGGTATGTTCAATACTTTAGCTGGAAAAAGTATGTGTGGGCTTAGCAGGAAGGAGGAACTGGATAATTTATGATTTTGAGTAAGAATATAATTTTATTGAGAGATCAACCATTTAAGTAACTTTCTGTTGTTAGTACATGCATTCAAGGTCCATCCTTTAGATGTAAGACAGAAAGGAATACCAAATTTTCCCATTCCTCTGAAAAGCTCTAATTTTGTTAACACTGTTAGAAAAATATTGCTTAAATTGATTCTGAGTAATCCAAATGTGACCATCTATTCTGCATTTGAATTTTATCTGAAAAAAACCTCTGCTACTGTCTCATTTAGTGATATGATTATGAACACAGACAAGGATAATGACTTATGACCTGATGTGTTATTGTTAGTTATTTGACAGGCACTAATGAAGAGACTAAGGTCCCTCAGTAAACACAAGTTTGAATATACTGTACCCGTTAGGTAGGCATCAAATCAACTTTTCTATTTTTAGACCTCTTCCTTCACCCAAAATTTATCTACTTTGTGGATCATGATGGACAATCTCCTTTTGTCCATGTGAAGAACAACCAGTATATGCAAGAGTAAATAAGTAATATATATAAAATTGTAAGAAACTGGGGGATTATCCAGATTATCTGGCATAGTATTGGTTTTAAAGAGATATCTGATATCATATTTGCAGTTTAGATCAAAGCTGCTGGCAACTTGCAGAGTTCTTGCAGAGAAAACTGTGGAATATGATGTGCTAGAGAAAGTGATTGGTTCTACTGTGCCTATATGCAAGATTTTCCACTTTCAACATGAGTGGATGCAAACCTTAATACCCCATCCTCAAGTTCCTCTTCAGTAATTGTGTGCTGGAAAACAATTACTTGTGTATATGTTGGCTGATGGGGAATTTTCCATGGCTTCAACAAATATGAATAAGGATGATAATCAATAACAGCACCTGATATTTTTGTGGTGGGATTTTGTGAGGAAAAATATTGTTATTAATTCAAACCTATACAGGATATTTACATTTCTATGCCTCTGTGTACATCAGGGTCTCAAGACATGCTGAATATAGACATGAAAAAAGATTAGAAATAAAGTAGTTTGAATTAGAAGTTAATAGTTATTTAACATGTCTTCTTTTTTTCCCTTCAAAATCTTCTTCCATCAGTTTTCTAATGTCAATTTCTATGCAATGTATCTTAAAATTCTAATTATTTTTTAAAATTGTATTTGCGAATTTGGTAAATTTGTGGAGTTGTAAACTCTTGTTAATCATTTTTAGTGAATTTTCTTTTGGAAGAAAATTAAAAGAAATGCCACTCTATTTTATTACATAATGAAATAATCCTGACTGGAAATACCCAAAGTAGTCCTGAGGATGAAACAATTTCTCCCCCTTTAGGCACACGAGCAGAACTGAGACATTCCGCACTCCCTCCTCCTTCCGTCAACTTGTTTTCATTGAAAGCATACATCAAGGACTACAGATAGAGATTATTCTGAAATTTCCCAAATACGTTTTTCTTTTAAATTAATGTAGTAACCTATTTTTTGCCAATTGGCACTGAAGGGAAGTGCCAATGTAAATGTGAGAAACACATTCATCCACCTAACTGCAAGGGCAGAACACACTAGTCTAAAATGTAATTGTTCACATCGTGTAACGTTCCTTAGAAGTAAGAAAAGGTAGATTTCATCTTTTGCCAAGATTTCATCTTGACTTATGTCACATGAATAGGGTTTACAAACTTTCTGGACTTCATAGACTTTCCAGAAAATCAACACAAGTATTTACTTGCTTCATTTGAAATGAAAAAACTTAGTTCTGAAACACTAAGCTGTCACAATCGAGGCAAATTCAAATCACAGACCTTGACTGCTGTACTTAATACTTCTTTTCATTTACTTCAGTTTATCTTTCATGTCCGGCTTCATGTGATTAAATACCCTTGATCACTTATGAGCTCACGCTGAGTTGTATCATCTCACACAAAGCATCACAAGGTGAATGTATTGAGGATCAACACTCACAAAGAAAGCACTTGCCCCAAATTCATCTTTTTCCTTTGTATTTGGGCCTCTGGACACAATGTATTTTCAAATCAAGACATAAAAATACATTTTTTTAACAAGCACTAGCAATTTAACAAGCACAATGCCCATTTTGAAAATACTTCAGTGTGTTGGCTTTGTCAGAGGTCAGGAAGACATGTTTAACATTCCTTTGTAGCTGACAGGTTATATTCTTATACTTCTTCTCACCTACTTTGACTTAATTATTTCTCTGTGAGAACATCAGTCAAGAAACAGTAAATTCACAAGAAAAGCCAGAGGATTTTGTGAAAAATATAGTTTGAAGTGGATCTTGCTTTATTATTGTAGTGAAAAACAAAGCTCCTGTTTTGGTTATGTATTTATATTTGCTTTATTTATTTATTTATTTTAATGAGAATAACTTTCTTTGACTATCATGCAAGCATTAATGGAAGCAAGACATGAAATGAATATGGACAAAGACCTGAAGTCTTTGTCTGCTAAGCCTAATAACTCGTGGTTGGCAATGTGCCTTTTTGCCTTCCTGCCAGGCAGCAGGACAGCTTTCTCAGGAGGGGTGCAGAAGGTCAGCACTCCTTTTCTGGAAGAGGCTTCTCCATCACTGGAGATGTCATCTCAGAGGCTACAACTTCAGCTTCACAGGGAGGTGAGGAAATCCTTAGCTCCTAAGGTGTCACCTGCCAAATTGCTAGGTAGGCTATGAGGAGCAGCTCATATTCTCTCTTCTTCTAATTTTGAATGATTCTGGTTTTATCACTCTGCTTATGAGTGCCCTGCCTGGGGGAAATCTGTGTAGAAAAGTGACATAATTCTAGATTGCCAAATGGCATAAATCCTAAGAGCCTCTCTTTCCAGACCAGAATGTTTTTGTCATATGATCAATACGGCACACTGCTGGACTATGGATGTTGTTACTTGTTGGGTTTAGACACAGTTGGAGAGTGATCTGCATAGTCATGCTTTAAGATATATGTTTTGATACTGGTAAGGCTCAGGGTTTGGGTTGTCTGGATCATAATCTTAATAGTGCTGTGCCTCCAGCTCCTAACAGTAGAGGTAGATAGTTTGCTATTTTGTGTGTCTAGACCTTAAACTCCTTAGGAGAGGGACCCGTTTGATTTTATTTTTACAATTCCCATGCTAAAATTGAATTTATGGTGGCTGAATTATTTCAGCCACCATAATAATCAATGAAAATTGAATTTTTGGTATCTTTTTCCGGCAAACCAATTGTTGATCAAATGTTTATGCCAGCCTGTACCATATGATGCTCACAGGAATCTGGACTGTATTCAAAAATTTCTGGACAGAGCAAGTTTTGCTTAAATTAATATTGTAATAATAAATGTACTAATTTTAAATGTATTACTTAAAATAAGTTAAAAATGTATTAATTTTGAATTCATTAAATTAATATGTTTCACCTGGATAACCACTTTTCTTCATACAGTGAAAGCAAAACTTCTAGATAAATTTAGTAAGAGTAGCACCAACCAATTCATTTTACTGTTTCACAGCTGTTTCCACTAGATCAGGGAAGAATATACTTATATGTTTGATTCCATTTTAGGATATAAAGTTGCTAAGTATGATAGTCAATATTTCCTCAATGAATCATCTTGCTTTACCACAGACCTTTTCATAGCACTCCTGTCTTAGACATCATTGTAGCAGTAATTTTCAATAATTTCATTTTTGAACAATGCCTACCTGATATGAAACACCTGCTTTCCATGTCCATTTCCATTCCTCTTCATTAGGCATTTCCCTTCATGTCTTTCCCATACTATGAAAAAACCCTTTCCTTAAGAAGGTATTTCAAATTTTTCAAATAACACTTGAAGATGATTTTTAGCAGTCTTGGCAATGTGGAGAGGTCCCTGCTGACTGGAAACATTGTCTGATTTTTCGGAAGGGCAAGAAGGAGGACCCCAGAAACTACAGGTCAGTCTCACTTCAGTGCCTGGTAAAGTTATGCAAAAGATGTGAAGTATTGAAAAACACATGAAAGACAATGCAGTCACTGGTCAAAGCCAGCATGGCTTCATGAGGGGAAAGTCCTGAATATCAAACCTGATTTCCTTCTATGAAAACATAACCCACCTATTTGATCAAGGGAACCCAGATGATGTAATCTTTTTAAATTTTAATAAAGCTTTCAATACTGTCTCTCCCAGGATCCCTCTGGACAAAATGTCCAGCACACAGCTGGATAAACACATCATGTGGTGAGTGAGGAATTGGCTCACAGGTGCAGCACAGAAGGTAATAGNAGCACAGAGGGTCGTAGTGAATGGGGGAATATCAGACTGGTGACCTGTCACTAGTGAGATTCCACAAGGCTCCATCCTGGGCTCTGTGCTCTTCAACCTCTTCATAAATTAGTTGGACACCAGACTGGAAGGGATACTAAGCAAGTTTGCAGATGATACAAAACTGGCAGAAGCTGTTGACTCCCTCGAAGGCAGAGAAGTCCTGCAGAGAGACCTTGATAAATCAGAGGACTGGGCAATCACCAACCATATAAAGTTCAAGAAGGAAAAGTGCTGGATTCTGCACCTGGGATGGGGCAATACTGGATGTTTGAAATGCTGGCTGAAAGGTGGATATTTACAGATAAGGGGGCACTGCTAGAAGAAGAACGTTCTGTACATTGTAAGCATATTAGAATCCACGTGCACTAAAATACATTTACTTAAGCATCAATG
Source organism: Pachyramphus minor (assembly GCA_013397135.1). Classification (NCBI taxonomy): domain Eukaryota; kingdom Metazoa; phylum Chordata; class Aves; order Passeriformes; family Tyrannidae; genus Pachyramphus; species Pachyramphus minor. Next base: position 4,944 of record VYXB01009694.1, read on the forward strand.
TATTTTTCTATGTAAAATCAAAAATATAAACACTGATACAACTTTCCAAATACAAAAAACATATCTCTGTTAAAAGGATTACTTTAAACAGCAAGTTTTTGGCTAAAAAGAAACACCTTTTGTGTTATGAATCCATCACCAGATCAAAAAGGTATAATAATAGCATGTACTAAATACTGACATTTTCTTATCCAGTTGAAGTTTCCTAAGTGGTGTAATTAAAATAAATAAGCAAAGAAAAAAATCCCATAAATTTATTGCAAACGTAATACAGATTATAATTTTGTTGCAAATACAAAGCTTTAGAAATGCCATCATGAAAGATGTTAGAAATACGGATAAAAATATTCCAATTAGTGTGGTTCTTCTTTCACAATCCTCATCATTCAATCATTCTCACAATATAATTTTTACAAGCCAAACCTCAGCTCTGAGTGTCCTGAAATTTTTTCTTTCAGTCATTGTGAATTGTAATCACTGTGATTCCTCAACCTTTCTACTGAAGTTACCAAAATATTTGAGTTCAAAATGCTGCACTACATGTATATGCACTACATGTACAAACATATTGGGCTTTTCACTTCCTTTTGGGCCTTTCCCATTCTCTTCATTTGCTCCGTATCTTCAGGATTATGTTTCCATTTACACTTTTTAATGTCACCTTTTTCTGTAATGTAATGGTCTCTTCTTGACATTGATTTAGGAGTCATTTAGTTCCCAGCTGAAGAATGGAAAAAATAGACACCAAATTCTTACAAGTGCTGAGCTATTCATCTCAAATGACCTACCACAGGCTTTCTTCTTAACACATTCCCTCAGCCTTTAAAACATGGCTAATACTCTTGCTTTATATTCCATATCTAACTGTTAAAACAAATGCTGCTGCAGACTGGAACAAAAAAAAGCTCATCTTCTCTCTATGCTGTTTATATGCACATTTCTTGTGTTACTCTATATTTTAACCATATGCATCACAGAATAATTGTGAAGATTGCACTGCCATCATTCAGCTAAAAAATTACAGATGTCACATGTAGTCTATCACCTAATGTATACAATGTGCTTGTATGCATTAGCTCCAACAATCAAAGGTGAGGTGATCCATGGCAAGGTCATATCCTCTGCGCTTTCTGGAAGTCCCACTACCACACAGCTCTGACAAAGCCCACCAGTCCCTGCTGCAGTATGTTTAAAATCAGTGCACTGCTCTACCATTTCCTCTTTGTTGTATCATAGGGACAGAGAAAAAAAAAGAATCTCACCGATTAATCCTTATTCTAACACTTCAAGTGCTTAATGTAGTGGAATAAAAAATTAGTGGGAGAAAGCAAAATAAAACAAAAAAATACCTTTAAAATTTAAATAAACTCCCTCAAATATTCATTGCACCTAAATTTACAAACCAAACTACTGACTACTGATGGTACTGTTACCTGTACTTTTATGTGTCTTTTTGGGTTTTTTTTATTTATTTAAATAAAAAAAATACCTCACTTATTATGTTAGTAGAAATCTGAAAAGATGGCTGTGAGGCTACCAATGTTTGTGAAGAATTTACTTACAAGAAAGAAAAATAACCAACGTATTCTTCTTTTCTGATTCAGAGACTAGATTTGTGATTAAAAAGAAGATGCATAGCCTCAGTAGGAGGTAATGAGGACAGCATTATAGTAATTCCACTGTATCGTGGTTGCTTTTTTGTTCATTATATAGTTGGTTTTAGTATTGGCAAGGATATTTTTCTTTTAAACAATACTTGGATATTATTAATATTAACTTTTGCTGTATTGGACTGTGTTTTTAAAAGGTTGGGTTTACTAAGGATACATTTTTTACTCTTTTCAACACAGAAATCTGACAAGATAACTCTTCTTAGTGGGAATGAATGTCAGTAACACTGATATTAGGATTTTTATTTATAATATAGAACTTATAATTTGATCCTTGCAGTGCCTGACACAGCCCTTACTCAGACAAACTCTTTTTGATGTCAGAGGTCTTCCTGAGGATACACTAATAAGAACTTACAAAGGAAGGGAACCATATGCAGTTATAATTTCTAATAGTTTAGATTCAGCAGGCTCTTGTAAATAAATAGAATTATTTTCATTACCTTCAACAAAATTTTGGCAGACTCATGTGTATAAATATTTGCATAATCTTGATATCAGTTTTGTTAATCTCATTGACATTTTCTCATCCTGCTGAGAATCATCATCTTTAATATCTGCACAAACTGAAGAACATGTAGAAGTATTTGATAAACTTGGCCACCACATGACTTAATTTACCACACACCTTCTTCGTTCATGGTGACAGAATGAATGAGTTTAAGTGCATTATACCTTAGAGCCTTTTACTTCCTTGTGCTCATGCAGCTCATGAATAGCCCACAAGTAAGGCAGGGTGTTAAGCTGTGCCAGGGGAGGTTTAGGTTGAATATTAGGAAAAAATTTTTTGCAGAGGGTAATCAAGACACTGGAATGGGCTGCCCAGGGAGGTGGTGGATTCACAATCCCTGGAAGTTTTTAAGATGAGACTGGATGTGTCACTTAGTGCCATGGTCTTGTAACCATGGCAATGTTGGATCAAGGGTTGGACTTGATGATCTTTGAGGTCTTTTCCAACCTGGTTGATTCTATGATTCTATGATTCTAAGTCTCAGTGAAAATATAGTGGAAAAAAGAATCACATAGCTCATCTCTGCTAATTTTGGATTCTCAAACGATTACATCCAGGATTTCCAGTATACTTTCCAAAGTCGTAGCTGACAGTCTTCACTTCTTTTGGAAACATGTTTTTGATCTTCTGACTGAAAATTGTATGTATAGTATGAATATATATAATTGACAATGAACTAGTACTCATCCAATATTCTTTCTCGCACAGCTTTCCAAAAATGGAACAAAATCTCATCTCAAACCTTGACAATTACTTTCCTACCTTTCAAGTATTTTTCCTCACCAGTTCTATAAAATTGTCATAACTAAAGAAATTATAAACGAAAAGGAAATCAATTCATATTAAAAGTAAGAAAGAAATTATAGAAATATTGAAGTGCAGATGGATGGGAAAATTACACTAATTTTGGCCATGCTCAGATCACTCCTTGCTTATCTCCACAATTAAGTCTGTAAGCTTATTTTGGACCAGAATATAGTCGTTTCTCCAACTACACTGCCTAAGCACTTTCCTTGTTGTTTTTTTTATTCCCCCAGAACATGGAGCAGAGGTCATCTTTAACATCAAATGCACTCTTCCAATGGGACCAATTTCTAGGAACTGAAAGGCTTGGGTGCTGATGAAGTACTCTCGCTTTTTCTTTATTGCCAAGTAACTAATAACAACTTTCTGCTCTGAGTCAGACAGTCAAACTTCTGCTGACTCTACAGCTGATTCTACACTTCTGTGCTGTTAGAGAATAAAGGAAGGGAGAAAAGATCCTGTTTTCTTTTTCATTATTATTATTATTATTATTATCAAGAAGAAGAAAAAAAGAAGAAGGTGTTTAGAAGCAGTAATAGCAGCTTGCCTCTGTTGAAAAATTATTCACAGCCAAGAGAAAAAAAATGATAGTGTTTGCTCTAGATGTACCACAAAGCAAAATTAAAGATCAAATACATTGCGCAAGAGCCGGGCTTTTTCCTCTCACAGTTAGAGAAGCTTTATATTTCTTAAATTTCCCATGTTAGTCACAAACACTTAAGCTGACACTTTGGGCCCAATTTATACCTCTGTATGTTACATGAAAAATATTAGTGTTTGAAGTAAAAATTTGGTTCCACTGGAGTTGCTTTATAGCACTTCAGTCACCACAAAAATTATGTACACATTTAAAAGTATTACTTTAGAAAACCTTCCAAGCAGTTTTAAAGGCTTTCACAGAATCATGAAATAGTTGAGGTTGGAATGGACCTCTGGAGATCATCTAGTCCAACCTAGCTTCCCCTGGAGCAAAGGATTATGTTGAGGTGGGTTTTGAATAACTCCAGAGGAGACTCCACAACTACTCTTGGCAGCCACTTCCAGTGCTCTGTTGCCTGAAAGTAAAGAAGTTTTTCCTCATATTCAGATGGGATTAACTGTGTTTCAGTTTGTGCCCATTGCTCCTTGTCCTGTCACTGGGCACCACTAAAAAGAGTCTGGCCCCATCCTCTTGACACCTACCCTGAAGATATTTGCATGCACTGATAAGATCCACTCTCAGTCATCTCTTCTCGTCTCTTCTTAAGGTTGAAAGGCTCCCTCAGCCTTTCCTCATAGGAGAGATGGTCTGTTGGCGTTTGGAAATTGTGAGTTCTGTATTTTATCTATTGTGTATTATATTGCTTTTATATGTATTATGTTTTATTCCTTATGTATATAAATCCAGTGTTCTTATTGGTTAATTTTTGGTGCAGTACCATTTATGGTTATGTTTTACTTGTATGGTCCTTATTTGAGTGCTCTGCCTAAACTCCACCTTTTGCTCCAGTATGTTCCCTATCCTACCTTATATAAAGTCAGGGCTATTTTGTGTCGAGACCCTTTAGCGTTTCTTACCCTACCCCTTCACCTGTTCAGTCCTGTTCCCTTGAACAATAAAACCTTCTAGCTGCATTCTATACAAAAGTTGTGGGTGTTAATTCCTTCATGCAACCAACTCCCACAATGGTCCAGTCCCCTGATCATATCTATAGTCTTTGCTGGACTCATTCCAGCGTTCCTTGTCTTTCTTGAACTGGGGAGCTTCCTCCCACGTTTCTCAATGACTGCCTAGACTTGCAGTATGCTGGAACACCTTAGTACAAAATTATATCTGGCACTTATCTATGTTTTACACACTGAGAGCTTTCTCTTTCTGTGCTCTTAGATCATTCTTGTTTTCATTCCTAGATTTCAGTAGCATATTTGAATGAATTTGCCATCTTTTTTTTTTTTTTGAGAATATAGCAAAAGTGGAGCTAGAAAAATAATGTTGCTTGAACAGAATACTAAAAAAGAAGTCCCGAGACAAGCTATTAATGTGAGCAGTATGTTCAGATTTCTTTTCCATCTTTCTGCCCTTCCTAACATCAGTTCTTTGGACTTTTATTTCTGCTGAAGGGTGTGACATATTATGAGAGTGCATAATTTCAGCTTTAAGAAAAACTCAAAAACTATTCCTGCTCACATGGCAGAAGCAGCTAGAAGCATCCTGTGATGCATTGGGTGTAAGGAGGTGATCTTTCCCCTTTGATCATCATGGATCCAAGGGCAGGGAGTCGTAGCAACCTCCCCTCTTCTGTGTTACCAGATTCAGCCCAATTTCCCTGACATTTTTCAGATGTGTGTCCTGACCAGTTTCTTGGGGTTTGGTGAATTAATTTTTATTTTGGTCACTACTTGGACCATGAACTCAGCCTGAGAGTTTTTAATGTTACTAGTGACAAAATGAACTCTGATTAAGAAAACATTTCTGGCAAGAATTCAAAGGCATTTTGAAACAGGTGCTTCTACCCTCATACACCAGTGTTTCCTCTCAATTTTACATCTTATTCACATACTTGCCTGAAGTGTGTACATAATGAAGTCTCAAAGTGCTATGTTATAGTTCCTGTTGGTCCCTCCAATATTTAATTATTCTGAACTGAAATTATGCAGGAGATTTGTCCCTTTTTCAGTAACTTTTTTGAATGCTTTACTCCATAAATAAAAATTCAATTTCCACTTTCGTCTTACTCTCAATAGCATTAAATAATGCTGTAAAAGATAAATCAAATTCAAAATTTCTAAGCTTCTTTCTTTGCTTTAGATTTATTTGTAATTTCCAAAATACATCATATTTGAACTCAAGCCTCTCTGCCCCTTAGCCATGATCATTTTGTCCTTCAATATTACCTCCATCTAAGTAAAATGGTAGAACAAAATATTTCCTTTATAACTTTGTTGTAGCAATTGACCAACAACACGTAAAGCGGAAGAAGTCCTTCCAAGAGTGGACTTCTGAAGCTGATAAAGGAATTAGCAAACCAGTTGTACAAACTGACTGTAACATTGTATAAGTAAGTCCCTCTATACCTGAGACTCTGTTTCCCAAAATCCCTTTGGACCACTGCTATGTATATTTGACCCTTGTTACCTTTGCCCATTGGCTGTGAGACCTGGACCCTGTGGGTGGTGGTTAAGATCCCCTTAGCCTCTTGATTGGGTGTATGCTAATTTCCCCAGGCCTTTAAGTACCTGAACCTGAAGACAATAAATCGCTCTCTCTTGCTCTTTCTTCTCACCCTCCTGCCTGTCTCCCTGTGTGGTCTCTGTGCTCCCGGCTTGGGGCTCTGGATGCCACGTGGCGGGGGGGACAAAGGGGGGGCCTTCTCCCTCCAGCCAGAAGGACTACTCCTAAGCTCTGGAGGTACCCTCAGCTCCCGCACTTTGTTACCACAAATTTTATCTAAGTTCTTCACAAGACCATGTATTTGTACCCTGATGAACCTAAAATCTTCTTATTAGGAAAACTCATACTTCTGTTTAATTAGATTTCTTTAATTTTAAATGTGGAGGGGTAAAGATCAAGTCAGTAGCAGTGGGGAGAAAAGCCATGAGAAGAAGCATTGAAAACCTGAGAAAGGAAAGGGGAAATTCTAAGGACAGTGAGGACAGTCAAAAGACTCCATGTCTTCAACAAAGGCAAATGTCACCCCAGGTTGCTGTTCAGAAAATATCCAGATGGTTTCCTCTGCCTCTCTTCTCTATGACTTTCTATCAGGTCATCCTCAAATAGATTCACTCCTCTATTTTTAGTTCATTCATTATTCCTCTTCATCTCCCTCTGTGGTGATGAAGGGACAGGTCTGGTGTCAGTGGAAGCAATTTGAAATGAATAGATGTGCTAACTGACCCCTTCATGGCCACATCACAAAAAACCGTTTAGTGCTGCTATTTATGGTCGACACAAAGGATTCAAGCTCTTAAATTACTTCAAAACAAACCTATCATTTGGAGGTTACTGCTACAACTTGTCCTACACAATTACTCTCTAGGCTAGAAAGTTGTTTGCTAGTCACGGAGAAGCTGATTTTGGTTTTCAGCAATTGCCAATCATAAATAATAGTAAGATTTTCAGATATGATTAACAAGATCTAACTTTGAGTGTAAGATATTATCTCAAAAATTACATAGGAAAACAGTCTAAATCAAATACATATCACCTATAGTTTAATAGCCATAATCTAGATAGAATAGAATCTATGAAACGTAATCTAATTTTATTTTTATGATATATAATACAATAAACTATGTATTGTCTTAAATATTTAATAAAGGTAGGCTATTATTTCTGATAATTCTACTAGGTTCACCAATCATCTGGACTCATAGATGGATAGAACTAAAAGTTTGTAAAAGTTCTAGACGCAATGCAGATTTTTTCATCCATTGTCCTTAGGGCACACATTCAGTGTAGTCTTCCTGTAATGTATAGTTTAATACTTAGGTAAAGCTTAGTCTATTTTTACTGCATTTTTTCAAACTGTTTTTCCAAGCTGGCTATTTTTGTACATTTTTCAATTAATTTAATTATTTCTTTTTATCTTCACAGAATTCCACAAGGTTCTTTCTACTTGTCTATTTTCTATACTTTTCCTGTAATGGATTTTAAAGGGTATGTTAGTTCAGATACATATCCTTTATATTGAATAGGTCCTGCAAAAAAGGCTCAGATACAAACTGAACCTTGCTCTACTGGATAGATGGGCAGAAAATTCTCTACTTTTGATGTGGGTTGCAGCCAGATTGTGTTGCTGCTTAGGAATCACACACAGGTAAGGAGACAAACTTAGAGACACATATCCCAATAAAAATCTAAGTATCGGACAGGAGACCCAAACATAATAGACATGTGGAACAAAAAATCAGTGAGACCTCAATTTATCTTTTAACAATTGAATGACAGCTTTCTAAGCAATTAAAAGATGGCCAAAAAGAAGCTGATAAAGTATGGACAGTAGCATTATAATCTGACAAGGTGAATTTACTGGGAGTTGCAGTATAGTACAAACCACAGCAGAGAACTTGAAAGATGACACAAGGACAGCAAGATATAAAAGACACATAATACCTCATACCAAAGTTATATCAGAACCAGAAAATTCTAGCAAACTGAAAATTACAATACATTTAATTTCTCTTCAATGGAAAGACACAAATCCCCAGAAAGGCATTCTGACTATTCCATTTACACAATGATTATACATGGGCCAAGTCTCTCTCTAGGTTTGTTTACCTCTCTCATTTGACAGAGGAGCCACTCTTACTATTTCAGTTTAAAAACTCATACAGCTATGTTAAGATGAGAGGAATCCTACTCACTCTAATAAACAGCACAACCCAGGAACATGCAATGTACTGAGAACTTGTAAGAAGTCTCATGGATATCTAATTCCATAAGTTTTCTTGCTCCAGGACAGCCTTTTTCAGTGTCATCAAGAAGACCACAACAATATTACTAAGGTACTTTACTGTTTTCTTCATGCGCCCTACCCACTCACCAAATAAAAACAGAATCATAGATTCATAGAATTGTTAAGGTTGAAAGATCCCTAAGTACCACATCTATGTTGGACCACAAGACAAATAGACAACTAAACAGAAAGCAGTGAGGCGTTTCAGATTTTAAATTGATCATTGGTAAACATATGATGTCAACAGCCATAAAGGTGGCCTGATTATAAAGGGAAAATTACTGAACTTAAGAAATTGTCTGCTGAAACATACTGACAGAGAAATTGCCTGCCAGCCTGGAAACTGTGAACCTGGGAACTAAGCCTTGAAACCAGAAATATCCTTGAAAAGTACAGCTGACTTCTTCTAGGTACCCCAGTACAGCTGGACACATTCAGAGATACCATTGATAAACTCAAACTCAAGAAATTGTAATGGCAATTTATCATCTGTAAAAGTGGAAACAACCAGGAAAACAAAATTGGACTGAAGCAAGAAACAAAAATCAGCTGTCTACTGGCAGTTACAAATGAAAAATCAAAATTAACAACATCTGTTAACTGCTTGAAATTGTGATGTCCTACACCCTCATATGTCTCTGATATATAAAGGACTTAAGTTTTGGCCTAAATAGAGCCTCTCTCTGAAACTTTATTGTGTAGCAAATAGCTTTGCTTTCCTAAACATGTTGAACACTCAGCACAAACTTTCTGTGAGATCTTGGACTGTAACTGGGGCTGACTGGATGACTCTAGACTCTCTTACACAGATAATTTCTGAAATGAGACCTTATTATTTTTCTTTCCCTTCCTGCAAAAAATCTAACTATATGCCCAACTCCAGATGCCTGAATAGTCTATTAACTATAGGTCTCATTGCATTCAAAAGAGCCAGTAGGGTTCACAAATAGCACCATTTATTGAATGTAACATAAACAATCTTTTAGATTGCTGGTGGCAAATGTATTAACTGCAGAATAGCTATATGACAATATGACTGCAATCACAAGTTTAATTTCCTGTGTCAACACTCAACACAGCTAGAATGCAGGACTTACCAAAAGACATCCTTTTTGAGGAGGGTGAGGAGGACAAACCTGCTGATCTGGGCCCATGAATTTTGTGTCAAATTCTCACCCCCCCAGGTAGGTATGAAATTGGGGTACATTATATACCGGGAGCCCCTGGTGGTCTAGTGGTTAAGGATACGACACTGTAACTGCCGAGGCCCGGGTTCGATTCCCGGTCGGGGAAACTCCCCGGGCAGGTGGAGCCCGTTAGCCCTGTAAGGCGATCCACCTACGTCCTGAGGACCTCGCTGCCACTGTCCAAGCTCGCTTGGCCCCGGCAGATGAACCTTAGGATTAAAGGGTGGGCTCAGTTCTGCGCACACTGTGTCCCACCTAAAATAAATCCAATGCGCAGGCTGGAAGGCGTACAAAGACCTTCCACAGTTCTTCGTTCGCGAAGTCTGGCCATTATTACATTATATACCCTATTAACCACTATTGTGCCCAGTGTTTTGTGATGGCTGTAGTAAAACTCTCCATTCTTTGTACTTGCATTGGTAGGAGGTGTACTCAGTTTGTACAAAACATTTCTGGTATGAATTAGAATGAGACTGCATGGCTTCCACATTTCTCCAGGTTTCTCCCCAATGCAATGTCAACACAAACCCCAAGAAATCCATCTGGTTTTCATGTTTGCACCACAGGCTCTATTGCATATTGAGCTTTGCATTTTCTTCAGTGTTTCATGTTTACAACAGCTTTGGAAACAGTTTGGCTTTTCCTCCCATCTCTGGGATGGTTGGGTTCCCATCTGGGATGGGCTTGTGTTCCCCTTTGGAATCATTTGGCCCCTTCTGAAATCTGTACAATTCACTTGATACACATATCAAATATCTCTGTAAGTAATCTCTCATAAGCATATCTGCATTGTTAACAAGTTGCTTCACTAATGACAAATATGTAGAGATGTGTACTAGTATATACCTACTTGGTTGTTTTTATTGATTGTTGCTATACAGTTGGTTGTTGCTGTTACTGATTGCTGCCATACTATTTGATTGATACTATATTATTAATTAAGGATAATAATTTGAATGGCTTATTACCATTATGCTATATCTGTTGATTCAGATTACATAAACTATAATCTATTAGGTATAGATTATTTTAGGTGTATATTAGGTATAGATGTTGTATTAGATATTATTATAATATATATTAGATATAGAAAATTTATGTTTGCTTTATTAATCATAAATACATTTACCAGTAGTGATTTTGTGGTAGATTACTTGTTAATAGAGATTTTTGTGGTATTTCAGGTAATTTGCAATAAAGTAGAGAAATTTAGAAGATAAAGCTTCTGTGTTCTTGTGTATTACTGAATCCTATGAACCCAAAGTCATGAGCACACACCCTCAGGTCAAGTAATCCTTTAGGATGTAATAACATGTCACTTTGTTAGTAACTCTAGAAAACCAAAGATAAAACGATAAAATCCAAAGCTGATAGAGTTGAGTTTATAGCCACTTATGAATCATATGAACAAGGTATATCAGCATAGAAAAGGATTGAAGAAACAGATAAAAATACAAATATGAAGACAGGATTTCTGCTACCAACAACACAATCCTGGCATTTTAAATTTAAAATGTGTCAAGTTTTTCTCTACGGAAACATTTGTTAGATAGAATGTGCTCAAAAAAGCAGATAAATATCACCTTCTCTAACAAATGGAATGAAAGAAGAGCTGAATAGGATGTTGTCTCAGGGAGTCTAAGAATCTATAAAAGACCAAATATTCTAAGATGAATAATATGAACACCGGCTATGCAAAGTCATAATTCTGCACCGTAGAAAAGAGCATGAGAATAGGAACTATGGAGTTTCCAGATGCAAGAGACTGTGATAGAAAAGTATTACTGAAAAAAGCAGTACAATTAGATGTCCAAGTTTTCTGGGCCCTGCTGTCTCTGTGCAAATGAAGTACACATCTGCAGCAAAGATCATTGTTCACAAATATGAATGAATGACATTATGGTCATTCGCTCTCATTAGAATCTAACAACTGATGACCATATTCTGCAGTTATTGAAACTCGTTCCCCTTTTGCAAGTGAAGATAGTAAGTTCATAATTTTCCCTGGGCAGATCTGTCATCTACCAACAACTACTATAGTATAAACTGTCTGAGTCCCAAGACATCAAAGAATAGTAGTAATTGTACGTTCTAATGCCTTTTACCAGTATTTCAGAGAAATATGCAGTTAATGAAAGGCCATTGTGAAGTAACTGAACCAGTGGATTTTGTTCAATTTTCAAAACTGTATATTTACTGATATGAAAAAAATCCATATAAAAATGTGTGTCATATAAAGCATTTAATAGATTTGCTTGGGGAAAGAAAGTATAGAAATTACATCAATGAATTGTTTCACTTTACAAAGAAAGTCTGGAGCCAGGGATGGGAACGAATGGAGAGAAGGGTCTGTAGAAGTCCATATACTGCTAAGTAACTGCAGGTGAAAATCAGCCCATTTTTAAACCCACTGTTGCAACCCAGAAAACAAAAAAAGAGATGGTAACCCAGGTTCTTATCAATAAATCCCTTTGGGCTTATTAGAGTGAAATGACACTGAATAATTGGTGTTTGTAAATATATATATGGGGGGGGTATTTTAAAATAATTTCTTTTCAAAGGTAAACTGGTATGTTGCTGTTTTGAGTGTTATCATTCTATAGTAATACAACAATATTCAAACATCTATAGCAATATAGCTAATAATATTAAAGCATAGCAATATAGCACCATTAAAGGAGATCAATATTAGAGCATGTATAGCAATATGACAATATTAAAGCATAGCAATATAACAGTTAAGGAACAGCATAAGGGAGAGAAAGGGAGAGACAGGTTAAGGGTAAGGAAGAGTAAAGGAAAGAAAGGATAAGAGTTGAAAATTGGATATGGTCATATATAGTCACCGCCCACTGGGTCCAGCAATGAAACTTCGTTGTCGCAGAAGTGATGGTCTTGATCCATTGGGGATGGGGAAGGGAAGCCCACACACTCAAAGAATTTATGAGTTATTACATACTTCCAGCTCAGGTGGGAATGCCTTGTACCTCCTCGGGCCAGGGAGTTTTACAATGGATAGTGCCATGGGCCATGTCACCAGACTCCCGAAGACAGTTGCAGCTGCCTATTGTGTCAGCATCAATCATGGTCCATCATAGTCCAATATTTGAGATGCACAGCCCAGGCTGGATGCTCAGAGTTATCATGTAAAGGGAAGACATTGGCATGATAAAAGAGATTTTCCCACTTCTCCAGACTTGCCTCTTCTTAGCCTCTTCCCTTATCCATTTTGCAGCCTCAGGCAGGCATCTGCAAGATAGCTGAACAATGGCACCCACTTATATGATCTGAAGGTCCTTTGGCAGTATTTAGGGAGAGGGTGGGCTTTTCTAGGTGATCAGCTGCTTTTCAGTTTGCAAGTCTTTTGGTGATCTTAGAATGCGTAAGTCCGTAACTGTTTCAGTCTCTGACGCCCACACAGATTCAAAGCAATTCCTAAATACCAAAAATTACAAAACCTGTTTTTTTTGCAAGGTTTCAGAATTTTGTACTGTCTAATTAAGGTAAAACTGGATTATTTCTGCACAAATGAGTTACAGTTTCTATAGCTTTATGTTTCCAGAAGGGAGCTTCTATCCAGAGGTCTCCTTCTGTATAGGAGGCAGCTTCTCTGCTGGGATACAACAGTGTGCAATCTAACTTCCCCACAAAAAATTATATGTAGTCACATTTACTAATCACAGCTATTTTATTTTTTTTTCAATAATGTTGTCCTGAAGTGCATTTTCTCCCTCTTTTCCTCTTAAAAAAAAAACACAACAAAAAGAGGGAATTATTTTCTCAATCATGTAAAGTGCAACAGTATCGTTCAACAGGGAAGAGGGACCGTGTCCAGTTGTGCTTTAAATCTTGCACAAATTCTGCATATGTATGGTTTGGAGACCCACCTGCTGAGTTAATACAAACAAAAAGAATCATAGAGGGCAGAACTCCTAAAGAGAAAACTGTGACAATAGATTATATACCACAAAGCCAGAAAAACTAAAGGATACAAAACCAGTTATTTGAAAAACACACTTGAAGAATGCTATAAAAACGTAATTAACTGAATACCTTGATTTCATTAAGCCATATTAGAATAAGTCCAACCATCTCTTCCTGATTTCTTAATATAGTATAAAAATGAAACTTATGAAAGATGTAAAGACAGTTGTCATGTTGCTTTTGGTTCATATTTTTGTTCTGAAATCGGAATATTGCAAATTAAAGAGTTGAGATTATACAACCATTACACAAACAACATAGCAGTGTTATTTTAATGCATATTAACATGACTAGATGATCAAGCCTTGTTCAGTTTTATGGTTCCATTTTCAACTTGAATCAAGGTTGTCTTTTTTGCTCATTCATAGAATTGCTGACACTTATTCCTGTTTTCCCACCAACAAAGGAAGAGTCTCTGTTGCAGGTGAACTGTTTGCTAAATGGAGTAAAAACCACTTTGCCCTTTGAGTGACTATGAGCATTTGCACTGTATGTTTTGATTGGGATTTTACATGATTCTTTTTCTTCTATTGATCATTGTTTTTCCTATCTTCTGTAACTCTTTGCAGTAATTTATAACATTGGTTTTTTGTGTTTTTTCCCATAGCATTAAAAAATGCAAGCTCAGAGAATTATGTTATCACACAGTGAGATAAAGGCAATATCTTGAAACTCATAAAATATCTTAGGTATTCTCCAACTTACTTTATGGTGGAAAGTTCAAAGAAACAGAAAGATCAGTGATGGAATTGACAATTTCTAAAGGAAAGAGCTTATAGGATACAACTGAAGGGACATTGCAAGATTCTGATACTTAGAACAATGGAGGAAGAGAGAGGGATGCTTCGCTTCTTCCCAGAGATAATTTTCTTATCATTTAATTTGAGCTATTGCTTTTCACTCCATGGTGTTACCAGTTTGCAAAATTAGCTTTCCTTGTATATGCAGGGGTGCCACTGATATACATAAGAAACAGAAAACTGAATTCCTGGATTCTTCCATTTTAGCAAGACACCTAAGGCAGAATTTAAATTTAGGTATGAACTATAATTTACAGCTTTGGGCTCAATTCTGCAATGCTTATACATAGGAAAGAGCAACAGCTGGAATGCAAACCTTTTGTGAGAAGGATCTGTGGTAAGGTTTCATGTCTAATTTTAGCTTTCAAAAAAAAAATGGAGCATCTATTATAAGCTGGTCACCAAGGCTACCTTAAAAACCACTGGAAAAGGAGAGGATTTGTTAAAAGTTCATTTCTGGCTATTTAATATCTCTGAACCCAACAGAAAGGCAGAGGCTCCTCCACGGCTCAACTTGGATTCTCTGAATCATTTTCCAGAGGAGTCTTTAGCTCTTCATTGAGCATTGTGAGATCTGGTGAGTTATTAGTCTCATTACAGAATATCCCCTGGGGCACACCTACAGAAGACACTGTCATTTCTCTTACCTTAGTGTTCTAACACAGAATTAATTATCTGCTGGGGTGCCTCTCCCTCTTCTGTGAGCATAGGAAGTTCTAAGTCCAGCTACCTTAGGCAAGACCCCTGCCTTTTAGGTGAACTAAACTTGGAAAGATCAGTACCAGTCCACACATAAAATATTAATGTGCTAAAGAGAAGATGAACTGGAACTTCATTAAAGTTGATAATCCAATTTCACCAGCAGATCTAATTGTGATTTTAAATCAGAAGCCTTCTGTATTAACTCCTCAGTACATGGCAATATCCTTCATAATTCAGAAGAGTTTTTGCAATCATTATTTTAATAGTTATGTCAGCATTCTCTCCAAAATCTGTTAAACCAGCAGATAAAAGTCAACAATGAATTTTGTTTAATAATACTCAACTCCTGAAACTGTATTTAAGTAATGGTTTTTGAAAGACAGAAAAAAAGCACACAGCAGTAATACATGTCCATTTCACGATAGCAAGATTGGAGTAATTGAGTGTGTGAAAAACATATTTTTCTGTACATTTTCTGTAGATCCCTGGTATTTGCTGTCTCATAAGTGAAGCTCCAAACAAATTGAATTCAAAAGGCAACATTTTAGTCAGTCTTAATGCAGGTTACACAGGTTATACTATATAAAAGAGTTGAAGTAGCAGGAATCGCAAAAAACGTGGCTTTCATGTACATTTAAAGATAATTTTCCTCTCAGTCATTTTCAAAGAGCAACATACACATTTACAAGTCTCATTCAGAGCTTTTGGGTGTATAAAAGTTCCTAATTTGGCTTCTTTAATTGCAGAAAGCAAGTTATTAGAACAAATGTTGCAAGTGTTTACAAGTGAGACTTCAATTTACTTACTTTATATATTAATCCATATAATTAATTTTTTTCTTACTGAGCTAATGTAATTCTAAGGGCGTGTAGTGGGTTGACCCTGGCTGGATGCCAGGTATGCACTACAGCCACTCTCTCACTACCCTCTGCAACTAAACAGAGGAGAGGGAAAAAAAACCAAAACAGCAAAGGATTCATGAGTTAAGATCTGGGAGAGGTCACTTACTGATTACCTTCATGGGCAAACAAAGTGGAAATATTAGTTGAATTTCTTACAAACAGGATCAGAGCAAAAGAGTGAGAAATCATCATCATGGCTTGGCTTCGCGAATGAAGATTTTGAAGGGCACTACCCGCACTTGCTACAGGCTCGCTGATGGCTGAAAAGGCCAATGCGTGACAGACAAGTCCGGGTGCAGAAGGGACACGAGAATGCCAGTTGGCCGCGGTTAACCAACCTGGTGAAGG
>VYXB01009698.1:0-76653 GCA_013397135.1 Pachyramphus minor
TTGTTGCTGTTGGTTTTTTCTAAGTACAATTTTGGAAGGTGTTTAATTTAGCCTTATGTACCTAACTCTTCACTTATGTGACTGATCCTTCAGATTTCTACTAAACAGCAGCAATGACTCAAAATAGACATTTTTACTATCTTGCTGAATCAGCACCATATTCATCAAAACAAAAATTATCTTCACCTAAAAGCCACTTGCCTTGGTACTGCAATTTACCACGTTCTCCATCAGTAGCTCAGTGTAAAATCTAATGCATGCTTTGTTTTAAACGGGTCATTTGTGTGACCTGCTGGTTTATAGCTCATCATCTTAGCTCGTACCAGTGCACAACCACATGGAAGGTGTGTGGGGACAGTTCAAAGCTGTGCCAGGGGAGGCATGGACTTGACATTAGGAAACATAGAGCATGGTCAGGCCCTGGCACAGGCTTCCTGGGGAGGAGGCAGATGCCCCATGCTCACCAGTGTTTAAAAGACATTTGGACAATTCCCCTAATAACCTGCTTTAACTTTTGGTCAGCCCTGAAGTGGTCAGCCCAGGAACACAAAAGCAGCAAAGTAGGAGGGATGGAAACATGTGCTCTGTGTCTACACACCAGCTTGGGCCCAGAAGAAATCTAGCCATATCTACAAAAAATTGTGTCCAAGGATTTCAATTACCTATTCTACAGACACAGCCAACTTGACATGAGTCTTTAGCCTTAAACTTTGGCCCATCGAGCAGAGGAACAAAACCCTGCTGTGCTAAAATAAGATCAACCTTTGACAGCAGGTTTTTTCAAGAGGGAAGTGAGCAAATGCAGTCAGGCAGCTTCCAAAATGGAAAATCTGAACAGCTCTGTCCCGTGTTGCTCAAGTCCCCACAAGTTTTCATGTCTCTGTCTTGTCCTTCAGTTCGTAATAGAAGCATGTTCCTAGTGACTAGCACTAGTTTTGACAGCAACACAATGTCTTATGTTGATGCAAGGATGGAAAGAGCACTAATGAGAGATATTGCTCAAATTAACTGCCAAAACCCCAAATACCTACAGTCCACTCTAAGGCTGCTCTTGGTTCCTTCACCGGTCCATTGGAGACTGCAATGTTGAGGGAATGCACAGGAGCCAAGTGCTGGAGGCCCGACCTGGAGATTGCTTTCCTGCAAGTTGAAGAAAAGAAAAAAAAACCAACACACAAATAAATGGAGTGTATATGTGGAGTGTATACATAACACACGCATACATATATGTCCAATATAATCCCCCAACATCCACCCCACCCTTCTCCAGAAATCAGAAGAGGTAGCACAGCATCTCATTTCAGCCTCAGTGAAATGGTGCTTGAATGCCATCTCCTGCTAAAGCAGTTTAGGAAAAGAATAAAGTAATCTGATCACTGGAAATTACTGTTTAATGAAGATCAGTTACTCATTTGGCACTGAGCTGAAATATCAAGCCCGGTGGACTGTCTATGGTTATGTTTGCCTGTTTCAGTGGAGTCCTCATGCATTACACCTACTCCTCACACACCAACTGAATCTGTTGAACCAATTTATGCATAATCCCAAATACCTTTTACAGGAGGAATAAAATATGAGTTTATACAAAGAATGCAAAACCTGTTGCTTTTACCTAGTTTATAGGCTGGAAAAAGTCATTCATTTAGTATCCAACTACATAAAAGAAGACGTGGAGACACCAGTTCGCCAGGAAGGGGAGTCACACACAACTGCCTTCTTTGATCCTATCAGCATCCCCCAAGGTCTTACAGCTTCTTTCCACTTTTATCTCAATTTTATCTCACAGCTCTGAAGGCATAGATGTGGCCTCCTTCAGAAGTCATAGATAGGGACCAGAAACCCTTCTGGTGCTGGCTGCACAGCACTGAGGGCGTATCCAGTGCCTGTCTCCCTAGATAGCACGCAGCCCTGACAGAGCTGCCTCCAACAGTGAGCCATAAGGTGGAAGCACAGTACACTGCAATACAAAGCTCAGCAGCACGTGAACAGTCAGTTTCCTAAAGCTTCTTAACATTATTGCATTGTATATATTAGAACCTGATGGCAGTGGCCAAAATAATTTCACAGCCTCAGCTGCAGTGATTCAGAAGAGGACAAAAATCGTCTCAGGGAGGTATCTCCCTTTGTAAGCCAAATACACACATCCCCTGCAAAGTGAAATGACAGTCTGTTTGTGTAAAGTGCATTTTTGTGATACCACTCCCACAGTGCAACAGCTATTTATAGCATCTCCTAATCTTACCACTGTCCCAAGGCAATACAGGTCAATTGAGCCAGTGGAGACAATCCAGGTCAGCCATATGCTAAATAAATCTTTTCATTGTCCTGAAAATATACAGTGCAATATATATCCACAGTAAAGGAGCTTGGAAGCCTCACTGTTCTCAGTGCAAGTCTGGAAAAACCAAGTGAATCGCATCAGAATCTGGGCATTCCCCCTTCCCGTGAGTAGCATGAACAACTCAGAACTTTAACATCAACCTCTGATCATCCAATGCCCCCTTTCTTTTTAAAGCAGACAAGACATTGACATTAAGGGTTTTTTCCAAGATATTTTGCATTTGACAGAAACCCAGTAGAGAGAGAAAGACCAAGGAAAAGACTTTTACCTCACAATGTATGAGGAGAGAACAATTTAGCAAAAAAGATTTTATGCCAAATATATCAGTACAACATAAGCCACCCATCTCAATGACTGGATCAAGGTCTCAGAGAAATAAACCACAAGAAACTCCAAACATTTTTTTAGAATATATTTTTCAAGAAAACTTGCAATATTTGGCAGTCTCCTTCCATGCCGTTTACAGTATCAGTGTAGTTATTCAGGCTTCCTAAACAAAAGAGTACATTCTTGTGCCTATTTGTGGTTTTATAACATGGTAATTTATTTGGGTGGAAACAGGACAGTATAACATTTTCCACTCTGCATCACTGACAGGGGTAAAGCAAACCTACTGCCCTCACAACAGAGAAGCTAAATATGCCTAATGAATGGCTACAGACATCTCAGCATCAAGCCTTGGATACTATTTCAAGTCAGAATTAGAGATGTGCAAGCCTCCCACAGCTGAACCTGAGACTTGGCCCACATTTCTTTAAGAGCAAGCTGAGGCTGATGAGCCTTTTGGGGGAGACCTGGCACAGTTTTGTGCCAACAGCCTGCCCTTCCTCTGCATGCCAAGCTGGATTTATGGCTTGTCTGGAAAGCACACAAAACACAGGCATGAAAGTAACACCTTTATTTTTTTCAGGTCTGTTTTAACATAAAAGCCTTAAAATGATTTCAGGGATTGCAAATTTGCATGAGCCAGCCAGAAGTGACCCTAAGGCCCAGGGGCAAGCTAAAAATCCCTATTTTTACACAGTTTCTTATCAGAACTTTGTCTCATAACAGAGACACAGAGTGTCAAAACACACTGCATGCACCCCAGAAGCCTTTCCCCTTAAAAAAAGGAGGTCAAGTTAAAGAGCAAGCACATGGCCTTCTAATAAGTGTAAGACAGGCAAGGGATGCAAAAATGGGGGAAAAGGGAAGATAGCACAAATCTGATAACAGAACAGATGCTGAGTAACCAGGTGATCATATCTCATATTACTTTAAATAACAGATGACACCACCTGTCACTTTTCCAATAGCAAGGTAACATGGTTGGCTTTTAGTTATCTTTCCCAGCAATTTCATCTCCACCGTGCTGAGTGTATGAATGAAAACACAGGCTTGACAGTCAGCCTTTCTCACAGAAGCAAAAGTAATCACAGTTCCCCTGATAAGAGACAGCCATAAAAAGTGCATCTGTGGTTTCATGATATATTCTATTCCTCAGACTATGAAGTCCACAACTTTGTTAAAATGGGCCCAGCAGCCAGATTGCTGATGTAGCAACCAACAGCTAGGAAATATTGCATCATAAATAATCAGCTCTATTTTGATAATTACTTTTCCATGTCCGTTAATCAGTAATTTGTAGTGGATGTTATTATCAATCCAGCTAACACATCACCATTGTGAACAACCATGGGTAAACACTAATGTCTATGTCATTGAATATACAACAAAGAAATATATCTGATACTAATTCCATAGCTGATACCACTAAGGAAATTCTTTAACAGAGCAGTTGACTCTCTTGAAAATCAAAAGCAATCAGACATTCAAGCTATTCAACTACACTAACGGGGTTTTTTAAAGAATTAGATTTGCATTTTGCTGAAAAGTCAGGCGAGACTCAACCTACTTATTAGATCAAAGGATACATATTTTATCAGGGGAGATTCGAGTTTATACCCCAGCCTTTGGCTTTACTGAGCCTTTTCCTCCACTGAGGGCATATAAATATACTCCAATGAGTTGTTTAGACTCAGTAGTTTTACCTGAACCCTCAAAGACCATAACAATTAGTCAACAGTAGGCAACTCATATTAGGGCTAGAAAAGAAATCTATTTGGAAAAGAAAGAGTAAGTTAGTGCTGAATGTGGTTAATGGCTGTCATTTGTGTTGTCACTGGTGTTGGAGTTGCTGTCTTTCCAAAGGTTATTACCTCCCTTGCATAGAAGCATAAATTCCCTTGGGATAGTCTCTCAGCTGCGAGATTGGGAGAATGTAAAAATGCAGAGACTGGCTTCCATAGATCCTATGGTTAGGACATCTGCTGGGAGAGAGGTTTCTGGGAGTCTTTTCTCAAAGTCAGTCTACATGTTTACAGAGAAAGTGATAGTCATTTGTATAATGAAGTCTAAGTTACAATAGCTTTGAATTTCTGTGAATATTCTATGTAGATAAACCCTACACTTGCCAGCTCTCAGCTTTGCCAACCACAACTTGAAAATCCCTGTACAAGGCCAGACAGCACCTGCACACTGTATGAACAAATTATATGCACCTGAGTTTGTTTCAAGCTGGTTTTCACTCCTGCAATTTTGTGCTTATGAACGTAACAAAGAAAATGTACAGGCCAATCTCTGGCATTAAGTTTTCCCCATGCATCTCTGCTGACTGCACTGTGCCCCTGCAACTCGCCGTTCCCAGCTTGACTTCTGGGCATGTGTTCTCCTTGACCACAGGGCAATGATTATTTCACTGCAACATCGATTCCCAGACTTTTTGCATTTGATATAAAAGGAGCCAACTTCAGTCAAATTAAATAATCTGTCTGGTGCAGCAACCCATTTCTGACAACAGCCAGTAGCAGGTGTTTAGAGAAGCACTGGCACAAATTGGGTGATCCTTCCCCTGACATATTCCAGTCCCAGTTTCCAGTAATCAGTAGTTTAGGGACTTCCTGAGCTGGAGGCTGCTTCCAGACCTTTACACTTAATAGCCTGTAATGGGTCTTTTCTCTAGGAATGTGTTGGTCCTTCCCTGAACCCATTTACAGTCTTGGTCTCCACAGCAGGCTATGTAATGAGCTATACAATTTAATTATGGGCAATGTAAAGTACTTCCTTCTGTCTGTTTTTAAAATTCTGACTGGTAATTCAATTGCTGTATCATATTGTGAGTAACAGGGAGTAATCTCTTGCCTCTCTACACCTGTGGTTTTCTGAATCTATTCTTGTACCCCTTCATTCACACACACATCCCCCAAGTGGAAGCAGTCACTTCTTAAACTTTTGCTAATCCTGAAGCTGTTCTACCTTTGTCAAAGTTTTCTAGCTCAATTATGTCTTTTTTGAGGTAGGATTGCCAGAACTAGAACAAATATTCAACATCTGGCTGCACCTGAGATGTATCAGTGGTGTCACCACACTTTCTGCACTGTTTCCTTTAATTATCCAAAGATCTCTTTCCCGGATGTTAAATGATAATATAAAGTCCAAACCTGTTAGCTGTTTTCTCCTGCATGTGCATTATTTTGCCTTCATCGATCTCACATTTCAACTGCAATTTGCTGCAGAGTCATTCAGCCTCAAGAGCTCCTTCTGAAAATTTTCTGCAACCCACCCTGACTAATTGTGCAAAGCAGCAGCAAACTTTACCCCCTTGCACTGTGCTCCCTATGAGCAGCACTGCTCCCATCACAGGACACTGGTGCTCCCCATCAGTAAACTCACAAGTAAACTCTCAAAGCCACCCCATTGCTTCCTACGCTTATCCTGTTGTTTAACCATGAGGACATCAACCATTCCAACTCTAGTTTCTGCACCAAAAGGGTTTTTTTCTTAACCTATTGAAGCTTTCTGGAAGACCATGTGCTCTCCTCTCGGCCAGGGCACCCCAGTTCATTGGCCTTGTGCATCTCTCAGCAATTTCTGCAAGATTCACCAGTCCTGGCTTCCTTAGGAAAAGCCATCCTAGCTCTCCCACAGCACACCACATTCAGCTGTGCACTTACTAATCCTGCATTTTATCAGCAGTTTTACTCATTTCTCTGATTAAAACTTGCTCCTGGGTTACCCCATCACCACTCTGTGAACCCCTGTGTGATCACCCTACTCCTCTGGGACTGAAGATTGTTTAAGGGAGGTATTATAAAGCCCTCTCAGCAGTTTCTTATTTGAATTCCATCAGAATACTTTGCCAATCACTAGGATTTGATTTTGCTGTTTTGTCAATGTAATCTTTAGTCTCCTACATTAACCTTCCCACCCTCCTCACGTTCATCCATACAAACAGCAGCTCAGCCTAGAACACTCTCAGGCACCCTTAGCAGTGAACATTGACGCAAGAAATTTAATCAACACTGAAAGAAATAGACCTTTCAAAACTCCTCAAGAAATGCTTTCTTAAGCATCTGTCACTGCCTGCTGCCCAAGGAACCAGCGTATGGAAAAGCAAAGATTTGGGCAGCTTCGCAGCCACTCAACATCCACATCACCAATACCCCAACAAACCCTTCCTCCCTCTCTCTCAACCTTCACCACACAGCCCAGTTTGATGAAACATGTATGGAAGCTGACACATCTCCATGGAACACTGCAGCTCCATGCAGCTCTGAACAGCTTTGCTTCCAGCCTCAAGCCCAACCCTCCTGTACCTAATACGTGGTTTATGTCCACTAGAGACTGACCTGAAGACAGTGAAACAATTTTCCACTACTTAAGTACCTCTAACAGCAACCCCAGAGCTAAAAAGTGACTACAATACATCAACTCCCTAGTAAGTTCTGGTAGAAGCATTTGGCTCTATCACATCAAACACCTTATTCAGCTTGTACTGACCAGGTGCAAGACCAAACAGAGCCAACAAGCCTTTCTGTGACAGTCTCCTTGAGTAAAGTAACAAATNGACCTTTCAAAACTCCTCAAGAAATGCTTTCTTAAGCATCTGTCACTGCCTGCTGCCCAAGGAACCAGTGTATGGAAAAGCAAAGATTTGGGTAGCTTCTCAGCCACTGTCCCCAACACCCCAACAAACCCTTCTTCCCTCTCTCTCAACCCTCACCACACAGCCCAGCTTGATAAAACATGTATGGAAGCCAACACATTTCCATGGAACACTGCAGCTCCATGCAGCTCTGAACAGCTTTGCTTCCAGCCTCAAGCCCAACCCTCCTGTACCTAATACGTGGTTTATGTCCACTAGAGACTGACCTGAAGACAGTGAAACAATTTTCCACTACTTAAGTACCTCTAACAGCAACCCCAGAGCTAAAAAGTGACTACAATACATCAACTCCCTAGTAAGTTCTGGTAGAAGCATTTGGCTCTATCACATCAAACACCTTATTCAGCTTGTACTGACCAGGTGCAAGACCAAACAGAGCCAACAAGCCTTTCTGTGACAGTCTCCTTGAGTAAAGTAACAAATCCAGCAGGCACAAATAATAGACAGAAATCTTACAAAAGGAAGTATGAGGCAAAACAAAAGGACCACAAAAGTACTGCACAAAGCTTGGTCTGGTTAACAGGGGAAAAGCCTCTACTACATGATGTTGTCTTTTCTGTGTCAACACTGCAGTTCGCAGCCATTCCTGTCAGGCACATGAAGGAATTGTTTGGTATTCTTGCCCCTCAAATTCTAGGTACAAGAATGGCAGGTTACTTTTCCTATCCTAAATGAATAAAATAGGTTCATGAAACAGGTTGTGTGTTAAAAGAGGCATTCACAAGTAGTGTCATGAATATGGCTGCAGTTTCTCAAATGCAGACATGCAAATCATCACTGCCCTCTGGTTATACTTAGAGCCTGGGTTAGTGTCAAAACACTGCAAGCCAGAGTAGTCTAAATGCCAAAGACCCTTAATATACAATTTTTTCCATTCCCTTCTTCATTTCACCAGTAGGCATTTATTAATCACCAATTTTTACCTTTTGGAAATTAAATTATGGTTTCAATTAGATTCTGAACTGTGCAAAATTATTCAATCCCCTAAATCTTATCTTCCATCAAGATTTCATCTTCTCAGAAGCCAGAGAACGCCTAGAGTTTTGTGTCAGCTCCTATCAAGGTGACCAATATATCTTGTCCTAGATCTATAAATCACTTCAGAGTCTATATTGCATCAAAATCAGGGTGACTTTGTTCCTGCATGCCTTCATTTGCCAGGCCCTGGATCCAGCAAATTCCCCTGGAAACTCTGTAACAATCCTCATCTGCAGTGTGGAAACTGAAAATGGCTTAGATCCAAGACTTGGATAATTAAACAGATAATTATAAGAAAAAGTCAAAGTCATGTGGAATTCTCTTTGAGCTCCTATCAGAGTTTGGAATCATACATATCACTGGGTATCACTCATTTCTTCCTTCTGCTCACTTAAGGAGTTTTTTGCTTTTACTCTTAATTTATTCCCTATGTTTCTTAGCAAATAAGATAAAACATGAGGGCTACTTACAGTAGATGGCAACTAAATTTTAGGACCAACAGGGTTCCTCCCAGTCTTTCATTTAAATATTCTGAAAAGATATGTACAAATGTGGTGATTACTCTTACCACAAAAAGTGATAGACCTTGGAAGACTCCTTGAAGCAACAGAAATGTCAGCATTAATTTGTGTGAGGAGGGAAGGAAAAAAGTTACACCACTTGTGACGCAATAAAGATGAAGAGTATCCTTTACCCCTGTAATTCACAGAGAAAGAGACTAACAAAGGAGCCCAGAAAAGCTGGAAAAAGAGATACAAAAGCTTTCTGAAACAGATTTATTTTGCTTTATTTTTGCTGCAGTCAAAATCAGTTTGTTTTGGGAGAAGATTTTATTTTTTTTTTTAGCCTTTAGCTTTGAAGCTATGAATGTCAGGTCTGCAAAAGACCTTTTTGGTCATGAAATCCAGTCAGCTCTGTTTCAAGCAAACTTATCATATCTTTGAATTCGTAAAGTTGCCAAGACCCACCTCAAATCTAGCCCAGTTCTTTTTCTTCTCTTATTCCTACTGAGGAGCTACACCAGATCTCCACTCTTCAAAATCACCACATCATTAAAATTCTTTTTCTGTAAGTTCCATCCAATATGCTTCCCCCTGCACAATCTTCCTAAAATTCCTATTACTAGGATTTTTGCAATTCATCCAAAGAGCTAAAGTTGAACCAACAACCACTGATTTCTTATGATCTTTCTACAGAATAGAAGGCACATGAAAGTCTTGATCCAGAAATCTTTAAATCTTTGGGTCAAAGTCCTTTGAGTGAGGTTATGTGGGGCAGAGATGTGCATAGGGAGCTAGAAGCTCACATTTCAAAGATTCTGGAATCAATCAAGGAACAAAGATGATAAAATTTAATCACTGTCTTTTCAAGTAAACAATGTGAAATGCTCTGGGGAACTCTGAGAATAAATGATTTCCAGCTGCATCGCAGACTGGACATCAGCATTACAGAAGATTGATATGTTTTCACTATTTAAGAAAACAAAGGAAATCTGAATGGGAAACATTTTTATAACAATACATTTAATCCAGACAAATATCATAGGCTATGCAGGACCTCTGTTCTGTAGTTCAAGTGTAGACAAAAAAATGATGACAGCAAATTGGATGGACAGGACTATGGTATGATCACGTGGTTTTTTACCAGTAATATGCTAAAACAGTATATACCAATTTTCAAAAGGAGTGAAGAAATTCTACGTTATAACTCTGTCAACCAGATGAAAATAAGATTAAGGCCTTTTTTCAGGCTATTTCTTGGTGGCATCATTTAATCTTCATTTGGTCTGGAAGACAAAGAAAACAAAAACAAGACAAGACAGGGAGGAAGGGAATTTAGAACAGCATTTTAACATTAGTCTTGGAAATGTTTTCTTGCCACTCAGATGCTAGCACATACTTTCTAAAATAACCTAATTTAAGGTAATTTCTATATCAGACTGGGATCCTTCATTGGCATAAGCTATTTACACAAGCTGAAATGTCATTATGGCTCAAGAACTATACAGCCTCACACAAAGTATTATAATAAAGTATTCTGATTTTTTTTCTACAAATCAAGTATGTGCCTTGCAGTGTTGCACTATAAGCTTCAGAGAGATGTTTTAAATATGGATTTTTTTCCAGAACCTTTCAATGCCCTCGAGTCATTGTGTCCTTTTCTTTCTTTGTGTAGTCTTTTTTCTTGAAAATGGAAAATACCAGAAATTTTCATTGTCCATTTCCACATTTTTCCTCATAATAAGCTTTCATTTAGCTTACAAGTGTCTCACAAGGGTTAAAATTAAAAATCTTCCCTTTCTGAGTGTGCAAACAAAAATTGAAAAATAATGGAGATTCATGGAGATTCATACTCATTACACAAGTGAAAAATAATTCCATAGTTTTTAGACGATGGAAAAAAAAAAAAAAAAAAAGGAATACTGTAGGTGACACCAGAATAATTTTGTTACCAAGTATTGATATAAGAATCAAATTTTCTTCCTTACAAATACATAAATACCTAGGACTCAAGGAATGACCCAGAACAAAAGCAAGCTATAAAACGATCCAAAGTAACAAGTATTTTCTAACAAAAGACTTGGAAAGAACACAGGACAGACAAATACTCTCTCTTCTGAAAAGCAACTTAGGCTTTCAAATTCTAAACACAATTTTTACAGAAAGCAGTCTAGAGAGCAGAGCAGGGAAGGGGATTCAGGCTTTGCCTACACAGAAGAAAAAAAAAAGGGTGAGGGAAGAAAAAAAGCCTACATTTACTTTTCGTTAGAGGGACACTTGAGAAGGACAGATAAAAATATAAAACTACCATTCATTAACCAATAAATTCTTTTTTCTCTCTAAGGAAGGAAGCTCAGCAACTGAGATAAGACAAAGGTTTTCTCCATCACATTCCTCTCCCCACCCAGGAGCCTATGAGATACAAAAGTTGATGCAGAAAAAATTCAACAAGTGTTCTTTTCTTCTCATGCCTCACCACAAAGAATATACAGTTTGATGGCATGTACTGCTGTGCTTAGAAAATCTTGTTTTGAGCACCTGGGATGAGAGGTCCCTCATTTCTCGGGGGGCTGGTGGCTGCTGGGCAAGACAAGCACCACCGTGGTCCAAGCACCTGCCCCTTCATCCGCCCCATACCATTGCCAACTTTCTTCCTTTCTGTTTGGCACAGTTTCTGTGCACCAGACTAAGTCCCAAGGGAACAGGTGCACGTCCACCACTTTCAACTCCTCTGTTTGAAACAAACCTTAAGAGTTCAGCAGAGAGTGGAGAAAAAGGATTTACTGCAGCAAGTGAACAGCAGATGAAGAAAGTGGAAAGCAAGTGTCAATTCCTCAGTAAGTCTGTGTTGCAACCTGTTCCTGCAGAACCCCATCCAAAACTCAAATTCAATCTAACTTTTAACAAGTTTTAGGGTCAAAGAATGGAGGCTTATGGATTAAAAAAAAAAAAAAACCACCTAAACCAGGACTGGGGGAGCTGGGTAGAAAATATATTAAATCACTACCTTCCCCTCTCCCTGTCTGGTGATTCAGAAAGAGCGGAAAAGTGTACCTTGTGTGACGAGATTCCTCTCTTCCTTCAGTGCACAGAAAGCAGAAAACTTAAGAAACATCTTAAGATGTTTAAGAAACATCTCAAAATAAACTTCCAAAACTGGAAGAGAATCTAACTTAATCCCTGCTCCAAGGTGTTAACTTCGGAATACCCAGTGTGTTTATAAAACATGTATTCACATTCATTTGGCTCTGAATAAAATGAATGAATTATCTAACAAAAATACTTATGTTCAAAGCTTATTTTTGATAATCAACTTTGGAATTACACATATATCTGTAAAGAAATCAGTCTTTCTGTACCAAACCTTAACATTTCTGCCTGGAGGAGAAACCACATCAGGTTTCACATCAGATTAAGATGAAAACATCCCCTGTGTCATGCAGTGTTACAAATCTCACTGGAATCACATTGAGGGCCTGATGCCTTCACTACACAGCAGACACTGAAATGGTGCTGCAGGGAGAGTCCAAGGTACTCAGTCAGGAGAGAGATTATTGCATTTCCTCCTCACCCCAAGGGACAACACAGGGTTGAGCCTAGGTCTCAGTCCTGGAATAGGAAGACTTTCAGGGAGACACTGAGGCAGGAGGAGCAGGTAGTACATCAACTAGAGCACTGATCTTCATGGATGAGAAAAAAGTGGCTATCTTCAGGTCTAGTTAGCAGCTCTGCTATCTTGTTAAACAAATGGTGTAACTGGAGTTTGGTTGTTTTTTTTCTCTTGGAACCAATTTCAGAAATGTTCATTTTTCTCATAATCTGCCCTTCTCTTTTTTTCATCTAAATTCTGTTAAAATATACATATGTGGTTTTTCTTCCTCCCTGTTGACTCACCAGTTGTATACAAGCAGGCTAAAAAAACCCCCACAATACAAAGCACCGTCAAATGAACATAACAAGAAAACAGCAGGGAGGAAGGAGATTTATTTTTCCTCTAATTTTTTTTTTGTTCTGGGTGCTGCTTCTGTTGTGCCTATAAAACTTCAGGAAAGGACACGCTAAGTTGCTGGTGCTCCTTCAGAGTCAGATAAATCCTCAGACACCATGACTGACAGCAGTCTTCCCACTTCAGCCCACCTGAGGGGTTGAGGAGAGCTGGAGGAGATCTGTTGTTAACCTTAATGACAGGGCATGCCATGTTACTTGGACACTATTTTAATCTGAAAGAGATTCTGAATGTGAAACAGGGACTTGTAATGCCACTCAACTCCTGTGCTGGTGTATTATTTAGTCACTGTAGTCAAAATGCTGACTTAATTTTAAGTCTCTGCTGAGACAACAATGGAAGGAAAATATTAGCTGTTTATGCACTGTTCTTACTATGAAAGATTAAGACCAGTTTCTGAGGCTTTTTTTCTGTCACTGACCATTAAGATGTGAAGGTAACTGACAGCGTGGGAGATGAAAACCCTTTACCACAAAACTACCAGAGCAAAAGGTATCAACTGTACAACCATCCTGCCCACTTTTACCCAGGAGCACTTCACCCTCAGCCCAGAAGTATCACTTGTAGCAGTAAGAAGGAGGGTAAATAACCAGACTCAATCCAGCCCCAGAAAAGCCCCATTTTCTTGGGGCTTTTCAAGAAGGGAGCAATGGAGTCAAGTGTCTTATTCCTCTCAAAACTCATGTCCCCTAAGATCTGACCTGTATGGGAATGCTGCATCATTTTACAAAGACACATGACTAAATAGTCATTAAGTCATGCTGTTTTCAAATAGAACTAAATCTTGCTGGATTAAAAAAAGAGAAGGTGGATGGTTCATCACACCTTGAATTGGTACTGTCTCCAGGTACAGCATTATTTAAGGAAAGAAAATCCAACTCCTGTGAATTAAAATTAAGTAGCACTCTCTTTGAAACCTTGTTTCATTACATCAGCCCCACCAAAAGCATAGTAAGATACAGAAATAAACTTACTGTATTTTTTCCCCACATATTTTACTGTTGCATCACCTATTCAAAAAGACACACAAAGGGAAACCATTTCTTTAGGTACTAGCCATCTGATGGATGAAATCACACCTTGACCACAAAATGACCATTGGTCTATCAAACAGGAGCAAAAATACCCTGCTGCTTTTCGCTGCTGACAGATACAGAGGATGCCAGGCCAGGCTACCCTCTGCGAGCTCATACGACTAAAGAGAGATAAAACCTGACCTTTTCTTAGCATGGAAATTCAAACTACTTTAGATGACCTGATCTAATGGGATCATAATATAGATGTGAAAAGCATCCAAGAGAAGGAGGACTAGGGTGCTTATGGTTACTTTCTATGTCACCTTTCCAGCACTCAGTAAGGCACGGAATCACTAGGTGTTATGCTGATTTTGGTATTATATCCACTTCAAAGAAAGAAAGAAATTCTCCTCAAACTCCATCCTGTATATCCCTTCAACAGACCCTCCAACAAGATAGTAATGGGCAGTGAAGAGAGGTGGGAGAAGAAATATTTTGAATATTGTGCCCATTGCCCTCTTTCTAGTGATATTCCTCATTAGAGGTAATAGCACAGCTTCACGAAACCAACCTGCATTCCTGGGGACCTGGCCCACAGCACATGAGTCACCAAGAAGGACACACCCCCACCCCAGCATCCTACTGCATTGAGTTGTTCCAGCTTCATTCTTCTAGCTGCTTTTACCAGAGCACAAGGACAGAATGAACAGAGTTAAGAATAGTAGAGAACATGAACAGAGGGCACATAGCAAAAGATAGAGAAATCATGACATTTCAAGGGGGGTATGCCCAATTTCTGCTCTACCTAGGATTAAAATGTACCTTTTAATAATGATTTTTACTGCTCTAGAACTGAACATAATCAGCCCACGCTGGCAGTAGGGCAAAGAGTTCACCTACTGACACGTCTACATGAGCAACTAGGAAGAGAGGGGTAATGCAGAATTTGCAAAAATTCCCTAACTGGTCAAGTTAGTATGACCACAAAATCCATCCTTGCTGGCTGCCCTCACAACAGGTTATCTTGACAACTCCACAGGCAGTGCTGCTTCCCAACAGCCCCATTCAGGCTTTCAAGCCATAAAGTGGTACTGAAAGGTCAGAAAAAATTCCTACAGGGAAAAATCCACCAGGGAGGCGACTGACAGTATACAGTAAGATCCTCCCACTTACAGACAGGTAACTTCTTTAAAACAAATATCACACTAAATGTCTTGGGTGGGTAAAGTTCTGGTCAACAACAACAAAACAAAACAAAAAAACAAACAAAAAGGAAAATAACTCTTTTAGCAAAACAGATAGAAATAAAAAAGTACATAAAATACTCTCGCCATCTTTTCACTCCAGACTTTCTTTAGTACATTCCTTGTTCCTTGAAATGAATGGGGATGCCCACATGGTGACCAGCAGCTGCCTTGCTGGGAACAAGAGACCTGATCCTCAGCTGGTCAATACAGTGTAACTCTGACTCCAGTGAAGCAATACCACTTTGGTTCACTTGAGACATTATCCACAAATTAGTTGTTCTTAGTTGCTAGCAGTAGCATAGTAAATCAATTATTTATAAGTAATACCAAGCAAAGACTGAGAAAAAAATTAAATTAGGCACCATCAGGAAAGATTAGAAAGAACAAGAAAAACACTCCAATTCCCATTGCTGTTAGGAAGCACAGAAGCAGATGATTTCTATATATGGTGAGAGTTAATAAAACATGATAACCCACACCAAAAAACGCACAGAACACAAACAGTGTTTACCTGAGACAACTGCAGCGTTTCAACCTAAAAGAACTTTTAGACTACTTAATTCTTACTCATTCAAATCAGAATGTGGAAATTACTTCCACTTAATAAAATCTTCCTGTGATTGAGGGCAAGTCTGTGCCCCTTGGACTACAGTAACATGAAAGAACTGCTGAGGGAGCGCCTACAGAAGAGATTGTAAAGGCTCTGAAGCCGTTCATTCACACTGATATGTAAAACAAGCACAAACTTCCCACTTAGCAGTGCTCTAAGGAAAACTAACAGTAAACTGTGTACAAAATAAAAATTACACAACCTATGGTTCAGTGAATGCTAACTCAGATTCTTACAGGTCCTCCAGAACCTCCACTTATTTTGTTAGTCTGATTGCTTTGGTTTTTAAGGCATCTGGTTTCAAGGAGCAATACTGAGACCACAGCCCATCCATAAAGTAGCAATGCCTCTCTGCATTTGCAGAGAAACTGATGCAGTAATTTTGGTAATAAAAGGGTCATGATTCAAATGCCAATGGCATTACTTCAACATTGTTGACAAAGCACTGCTAATCAAAGCGTACAGCAGATGAGGACGAATACCTACACAGTCTGAGTGACTGCTCATTTTGGGTAGGCTGTTAAAACAACACTGTTGGTAGCAGCAATACTGTAAGCTTAATTTTCTTGACAAGTCAGGATTCAACTTTCCAAAGTTGAGAGATGCTGCATTAACTGATGAAGACTGTAATTCCATCTGGGGTAACACAATAAATTTGAGCTTTGTTCTTGTAGTGTATCATGTCACCAGAAACCTTTGCTGGAGTTACAGAAGTACTACATGCAGACAGGAGTGAATTACCTCATCAATAAAATGTTTCAGGAGATTTTCCAGAAGCAGCAGCAGAAAAACAAAGAGCAATTGAAATTTGAGAGAAGCTATTTGTTCTACATTATGAGTTAATTTATAATGCCAAAATATTCCATTAACCAAAGTAACAGTTTATTTGTAACTTCATTTTAAGCTCATAAGTAACAAAAAAAACATCTTTACAGCACTGTAAGTTGTGAAATTTCATTTCTGTAGAGTTGTTCATGTGGCAGATTTTGAAATGCATTATAAAAGAGGAAGTAAGCCAGCATTATATAGATATAAACCAAAAGACACATCTTCCCTAGATATAATTTGTTCCCACAGAGCTCTGAATCTCAATCAGCTTTGATCAGAGCAGCTAATATTTTCAACAGATGCTGAGGATTGGATTTTTTTCTTTCAAAACAAATAAAAGGCATTTGCCATCATATCTCATCCAAATGACTGCATCCTAAATTTAGAGCAGTATTATAATCTTCTAATCTGTACAAGACCCTGTTCTGGGATCACTTTCACTTTAGTGTATCCATCGTCACTGGATTGAAATTCAAATGAGAAGGGGAAGAACTAAGAACTGTTTACTAAGAAATACTTCTTTGGAGAAGGGAGGAAACTTATTCAAGAGCTTATTCAAGTATATCATCTGTCTCCTAATATCTTCTTCTTCAAAAAGCCACCTGGAAATGGACTTACTGTTGAACCTATAACCCCTAACTGTACAGACCATCAACCTCATCTTTCCCCATAGTTTCATCCAACAGGGAGACACTCTAAAGAAAATGAGGCCAGAACCTATGCAGAAGGAACCAGACTAACTAAAAACTTGCAGAAAAAGTAGGTTGCTAAGAAAAAAAGAGATCAGTTACAGGTACCCTGCGCCTCTCCCTGCAATCCCCACATTTAGGAATTTCTTCTGTTGCACTGAAGACCAAGTGGGCAAGTCTGGTGCTACTCCGCCCATAGATGGAAGGTTTCCCCCCAAGACACCTACACACACTCATCTTCTTGTAATTTTTAAGGGCTGCCTGACACTGAAGTAAATGCAAATATGCTTGACATCTCTGGTTCAGCTCCATATGTGATGTCCTACATTCAGGGAGCTCAAAGTGAAATGATATTACCTCCTTTCACTGCCAAGGTTTAGAAAGGCAAAACATAACTTTGTCAAGGTTGCAGTGTAAGAGGAGAAATTAGAGGGAAACAAATTAAAGCCATTGATGAATTCAAAGCCCCTCTTTGTTCTCATTTTACTACTTGTAGGTAATATATCATCCATGCATCTCATCACATCTTAGGTTTATTTATCTACACTGCTCCTTTGACACTCTGGCAAGAGACACTTATATATGTAGTTCTGATCATTCCAAACCGGTTTTACTATTTGCAATGGGAGAGTTTTCTGAAGGTTAACAGAAATTAAAGTTCAGATGCAGAATAAAGGGGAACAGCTTCTATTCAACTGGTGAAAGAGAGGACTTTTTTTAAAAAAATCAGAACAGGGAATTGACTCACATGTGGAAAGAATTTGTATAATGTTAAAAATCTTTGGTTGATGTAGATTTCATCTAAGACAGTAGGAACACTAACATCAGCATTGACTGGACTAGTATTTTATCCCTCAACTTCAGTCATTTTGTTAAAATCTGTAATTCCCCTTGCCACTAGTTAAGCCTTTTAAAATATATTCTTTGCTTTGCCTTTTGTGCATTCCAGTTTTTCTGTGCACTTTTCATGGCACCAAATACATTATAAAGTATTTTGCTAGTCTTTACAGTAATATACTGCAAATTAAAATAAAAAATAGTTATCAAGACTGAGCATTCATAGTATCTGAATTACATTTAAATATTCATTTCTAACATCATTTGTCTAATACTAAATGGGAAACAATATTGATCCACAGAAAAAAAAAGGTCTTGCACAGTTACTGGCTTCCTGTTACGCTAAACAGTGCAAAAAAAAATTAAGTCATTTAGGAATAAATAAATCTTGCATCAGGAAATCCATGAGCATAATAATAAATCACAAACAAATTTTTAGATTACCTTGTTCACCTGGCAGCTGAGGTAGAACTAATACTTCCAATACCTGTTCAGGGGTTTATCTTTTCCAGCTATGAATTTCAGGTGATTAGAGTCCCATAGCTTCCCTTGGAAATCTACCCATAGACTACCAGACCTCTGGGACAAATTCCTGGCTGTTGTAAATTAGTCTAGTTCCATTGGCTTCAGGGTGACTAGGTTGATTTTTCACCAGCTGATGTATTGTTACAGGATTACAGGGCAGGACAAATTTAAATGTCATTTTTATAATTGTCCCCATCATTTAACACAATATATCTTAGAAGATTTCAGCACTGTAGGCTCCTTTGTTTTAAATGCTTAAATAGGAGAGAAAAATGCTACCCAATAAATAAAGGACCTTTAAGATTCCAAAGTCATTTCCCCATGTTTCCATGGAAATGGGACCTCACTCCTTAACCAAGATGACATTAATGATCAGATGCCTGAAGTCAAACAGAAGAAAGAAAGAGGACAGAAATTGCCAGCTACTCAACGGTGTGTCGACCTGGAGCACA
This sequence comes from Pachyramphus minor, assembly GCA_013397135.1. Classification (NCBI taxonomy): domain Eukaryota; kingdom Metazoa; phylum Chordata; class Aves; order Passeriformes; family Tyrannidae; genus Pachyramphus; species Pachyramphus minor. The sequence goes on from VYXB01009698.1 coordinate 19,014, forward strand.
ACCTCCCCACTCAGAGGTAGGAATAGATACCCCTTTTGCAGTGCAAAGCTTCAGCAGAAGCAGTTCTCACAATGCTAGAACAGAGAGGGGTTGCTGCTTTATTTTTAATCTGGCTCACTAAGTTTGCTAACTATAGACGTAAAACAAATAAAACAATGTCATCATCATCTGAGGGAGGAAGAGGAGGAGGAGGAGAAAGAAAGGGCAGCTTTAATAAAAGCAACACTCTAAATGTGTTGCCACGCTCCAGCCCCCTCGCAATGTGTCTGTATCTCAGTTTTATCTAGCCCTGCCACCCATGGCTACATGCTGGGGACTGGAAAGGATCACTCTAGATTGCTGTGTTGGAGACTGTCACCATTACAGCGTGAGCTGAAACAAAACCAAAAGTTTCACAGCTAGGAAAGTATGACATAAATGGGAGACTCTGCTGTTAAAAGCTCTTGGTCTCACATTGAGTGGAAAGGAAGCAGAGGTGTGAAATGACCATCCAGGTTCAACCTTTGCCATGGTCAAGACAAAGAGTAACCAGGTTTCCTCAAGACACTCAGTGCACCCCTCCACCAGAAGACTGCACTGCCTCTGTGCTGTGCTGAGAAGACTTTCAACCTTGCAGATCTGAACTGCAGATGAATTAAGTCACATCTGTTTCTTCGTTCATTTGAGCCCAAATGTCCTGACTCTCCATTTGTCCTAACGGCAATATCACCATTTTTCACTGATCAGAGCTAGAGCTTTAAAAAGGATTCAATGAAGAATGTGCCAGATCAGTTTGCACAGTGTCTCCCCAAAGGAGAGGACCTGGGCAAAGACTTCACAAACTACACAGGTGCTAAAGTGCCAAGGAAACAATCCCCCATACGATTCCTCCCCCTTTAGTGTGCCTTGAGGTTGAAGAGAGAGGAAACCAGCACTATGTAGAACAAATGAAGCCTACATGTCACATACAGAAGTGTACACTTGGTGGAGAAAATATCTGCCAATTGCTATTTTTCAGGACATCAAAAAAAAGGATAACAAAACCCAGTATTTTCTGATTATTTCTACATATTTGTTTCTACTTCAATTCTCCTGTTCAATGCTGCTCAGAACATGTCTCTCCTGAGGTGTCACTGGGACCAACTTGTTGGGAACTGTCTCTGAACTTTGATTTTTAACACAAAATTAATATCAATAAAGAGAAATTAAGATTGGATCTGTAAGCAGGCCTGCCAAACAGAAGTCACTGTGGAAATGAAAATCAGATCTGATTTATTAGCATGCTCTTCTAGGCACACAAAAACCACAGAGAGACTGTATAAAGAAAAAAATGTCCCTTCCACTTTCCAAATTTAGATCTGTAAAAGAAAGTTGCTCTTAGTTAATCTACAAGTAGAGAAGCCAGTGGTACTTCACACTATGATGACCCACAAAGCCAAACACTGAAGGTCTGGGGCAGCAGATCTGCGAGTGTGGAATTTTTTTATTGTTTCTGTACTAAAGCGTGTGCCCTATCTCTCACGAGCTCAGAACACCAGAGGGTAAAAGGAATGCCAAATGCGATTCTTTTGCACAGATTAGAATAAAAGATTAGCAAACATTCAAGAGTTTTTAGGTTTGTTTGAACATGAAACTCTCAGTAGATTCAAATGTGAATCAGAAACAGAGAAAATGTATGCAAAAAAACCAAACCCAGAAGGCAGCATTTCCCAAATGCTGCAGTGATCCTACACATTAATCTGCAAACAATTATTGTTTTTCTAAACCACATATTTACTGCATATTGCATAAAGAGATGGAATTCAAAGAACAAGAATAATTTTCAGGGTAATTTACATTATATATGCATACAGCACTACCTGCAAAAAAAAGTTCTGGTGAAAAACTAAAATTTGGGTGACTTATTTTACAGATTTGGTGTTTCCCTTTTTTTTATTTTAAATATAGTCGAGTCAAAAACCTCCACAGCTTGAAGTCCAGTCACAATGACTGTAAATAACTACATGGCATTGAAATAAGACTCTCAAGAAACTTTGATGGAGTACCTAAAGCAGAGGAAAAGAACATTCAGTTGATCTGTTTTCGTTTAAACCATACTAATAAAAACCAGCAGTGCTTTGCCAACTCGGACTCCAAAACTCAGCATTACATAAAGACCAGGATTAGAAATAACTTTTTGTTTTGGGTAAACTCAGTGAACATACAAAATGTAAACACCAAACACAATCTGTGATATTGACTGCAGTAAATGTATGAATCATTGTGATGTAACAACATGTCAATATATTTTATACCGGGATTGCCTTTGAAGCTAATACACTGGTAAATCAATTAAAATGTAACCAGCTGAGTATAACAACAATCAACTTATTTGGCTTTTGCTGCAGTTAGTATTTCAGCATCCTCAGACATTTATTGATTTTTTTTTCTAATGGTACCATGATAGAGAAACAATAATATTTCTGGGTATTAGAAATTAAAAAAGAAACAAGATTACACTGGTGGTTTGTTCAAATTCCTACAAAAATTAAGAAGGAAATCAGAGCTGGGATTTCACACCATTATCTGAAGCCAGAAGACCCACATTCTTTTGCATATCTGTTACTGCTTATTGGTAACAGAGTGCTGTGTTAACCTACCAACTAAAAGAAAGCTGATGGATAGTGTTTGCATCTTCTCAAAGTGCTCAAAGTTACTCAGAGGTAACAAGCAGAGAAATTTCACTGAAATAGACAAAACTAAGCATAATACAAAAACAGATGGATTGTGGGAGTAGAAACAACTTTGCCTTTCCTATTCTTTAGCTTTTATCTCCTCTGTGGTTGTCTAAGCATTAATTTTAGAAGAGCCTTGGTGCTCTATTCTGATGCAGGATATTTCCAGAGAGGATTTTAAAACCATATATAGGTAACAAAAAAAACCTACCATATCAATTTCTTTTTTTAAAGCCAGGTAAGAGAGGAGGAAAAAACTATGACTGGGATTTGAAGTGGGACACTGGGAATGAGAAAAATAATAGAAATAGAGAAATCAGAAACCCTTGGTGAGGCTGTTTGTCCACTCCCAATGTTCTTGCATTGTCAGTTCATGAATGGGGCCATCACAGCATCCACAATCAGGCAGGGCCACTGCAAAGAATGCTCATGAAACACTGGCCCCTTATGCTGTGCTGAAGAACAGCAAGAAAACAAAACAAAACAATAAGGCCATCAGTAGTTCCTCCCTCATTGTCCAGTCTGAATAATGTTATGAGGAACAATAAGGAGAAAACAAAATATTGAATAGCTACTCATTCAAACAGCAGTCGACATCCTGTGCACAGAGGGACACAGGAATTCTGTGGAAAACCAGTGTGTAACAGCGTAATTAAAGACTGAATCATAAGGCATATGTGCAAGCAGGTGGGAAAACTCACGTCCTGGCATTTCCTAACTTTCTCATGTCTGATTTTTCAGTCCCAATAGCACTCCTCTTCCTTACACCATGAAAGCACGACCAGTACATAAACAAACACTGCGGGCTGTAATTCAGCATCGTGCTCCCCCAATTGAAGGGCTGCACTCTGCTTAACCACTTCCTTACAGTCACAGCCATCAGCTGGTGCACTCACATCACTGCAAGGATGGTCACCTCGCAGTACTGCGACTGGGGAGAGCGTCCAAACCCAAACCAGTTTTATCCTCATTCTACAGAAATACCCTGAAACAGAATTCAGGTCCATTTCTACAAATGAAGGATTGGCTACATAGGTTGTAACCACCATGTGAACTGTAAATAGAGCAAAAATAGTCTTCAAAATAAAAATGCAGCTAACACACAAAGACTAGCACTCACAAGCAACTTTTAGAAACTCAGAAGAAGGGAATCCAGAGCAGAAGTCAGTAACTAAGGGAATAGATTTCAACACCAAGCTGTCAAGGGTTGTTGCAGCATCAGTGAGGGGGTGGAGGAAGGAAAAAGGAAAAATCTGAACAGGAGCTCTTTTTAAAGGACTTCAATTGGCTGCAGACAACTAAGTTCACAGGCCACACTCTGGCTTGGGCAAATTCTCCACCTTCTCATAACTCCTGCCTGCCAATAAAATATATGATAATGAATAATTGGATTCAAATAGTCTTGGTTTTGCCAATTGAAGCACTACATGAGCAGTCCCAAAGCTGCTGATATGCACTGTTTCCTCCTCTTGCAGAGATAAGCTTCTGCTTTAAATTATTCCTCCTCAAAGTCAATGCAGCAACTCAAGGATTCCAGGGGCTGATTGTACTGTATTCACTTCCAGAAGAAAGAAAGGAGGAAGGTCACATTTTACATTTAGATTACCTGTAGAAAAGTTTGCAGTTCTTCTAGTCATTTGATATTAAGCATTACTTAATAACAAGTGAACAATTAATTTATTATATGGCAAGTTTTATAATTTTCACCTCCTCTGCCTGTGCACCAAATGCATGCAGAGGAACAGGGGAAAAAGATATCAGGAAATGGAGCACCATTCCTAGGAATAGCTGCATTTCTGCTCCCCCTCCCAGCTTCTCATCTCTCTGACCAATCTGCCTCAGGTAGCGTGTCTTATTAACATCTCTCTCAATGACAGCCTATCTTCAAACCACATCACTCAGCCTCCCCTGTCTTGATGATTCACCTGGGATTAGCTCACAGTCTCTCCTTTGAGGAAACTAAACCATGGACCAGGGAAACAACATACAACACAATGTCTTGCTAGCACAATCTTTATGTTGTCATAGGTGAATGTCCTTTCATATACAGATAATATGGGCGTCTGTTTGTTCTCCCTACTCCCTGTGCTTTAACATGTCTTATATCCACCGATAATGCTGCCACTGCAAAAATTCAGCAGCAGGTCAAACAAGATGACCAAAACAGATGAACCTCTGGGCTTTAGCTGTACCACGGATAAATTTCCTCCTTCCAACTCACACTTTATGTTAATCATCTTATTACCTTAACATGTACACAAGACAATATGAGCAACAGCCCAGCCAAAAAGCCATTTTAGTAGATCAGTCTGTTCTGTTTTGCTTTGAGGATTCCCAATGCTCAGCATCCTCCTAGTATGCAGTATGAAGGGTTTGCAAGTTTGTTGCAAAAGCTAATCAAGCCTCCATAGTATAATAACAAATACAATGAGCAACAGACTAAGGAATGACAAAATATGTTCAGCAAGAATTCCTCTGTGCTTCAAGTCAATTTTGTCTGAGATAATCTTAAGGAAAATGTATTTTTTCATTTGCCACAGGAGCTATCAATTCACATTGGGACATCAGTTCTAATGCAGCATCTTGGCTAGGTCTCCCCAGAAACGTGTTTCTGTTGCTGGTCCATGTAGAATGCTTCAGGTGAAACCCAAAACAGCTGGAATAGTGGATCTGATTTTTTGGGACAGCTCTGTTACAGGCAGAAAAATCCCATCTCAGCTAGAAAATTCCCATCCCAGTTCCATCCACTAGCTAACGTATGTCCTCATTGCTGAGATTTCCTTTCCTTCAGCACTTACCTCCTTTTGGCCCAGTGTTCTCAGTTATATTTATTTATACAGCCACTGCCTACCACTAACAGTTTGCTAAGGCTTGGACTGCACATACAAGTGAACCTGGCAGTCACTGTTACAAAACACCTTCCAGCAATATTGAATCTATTACCCCTTGGTTTCAGTGAAGGAAGTGTGGCTCTGGTGAACAGGAAGGAAGCAGAGCCCTGGTGAACAGTTTGGTTCATTTTAAAATAAAAGGCACTATTTTGAAGAGGTCTACAGTACAGTTCTCAAAAATGCCTAATGACTTGAAAACCTAAAAATAGCCTTAGGACTTCAGTGCAATCACAACTGGGAGTCAAGCCTAAGGTTAGACCTTCAGATTGAGGGCAGAGACAAGAATCAAAAAGGGCACAAATCAAAACAAAAGGAGCCAACAGGGGCATGCTGGCTATGGGGGAAAAAAGCTTTGCCACACACCCAAGCCCAGCAGCAACCAGACAGCAATCTGGCCTCACAGCCACTACAGGTCCATGCCCTGGAGATCGTGCTTTAGGGACAACCTGGGACAGCTCTTAACAGCTCCCAGCACCTCCATGAACAACTGCAGACTGTGTTAGGGAGATGCCAGCTCATCACCATGCAGAGACAGTGCATAGGGTTTAACAAAGAATGTCAAACCTCTTAAGCCAGCTAGATTTTGGGTTTTTAAGCTGTTACATGTGTCCAACTGAAAAAAGCTCCATTTATCCAAAAGTCACAGGAGAACACACCTCCTGATTGAAGCTCTGGTTTCATATTTAAAGTGTTTCACTTAAGCCTGACCCTGATCAGCTAAAGTTACACTAAGAAAAGTAAGATCAGTAGAAATGTAGTGTCCAGATTAATACAGGGAGTTTAAATTTACCTCAGTAGTTAAAGTACTACAACCTCTCATCTCAGCATGACCTTACTTTGCCAGACATGTCCTTAATCACCTCTACTACTTCTTTTCTTTGGAGCTTCCAGAAGAAAAAAAAAAAACTTTTTAAAATCCCTAACATAAAGCATCTCCTACTGCACTTAGAAAAGAGCAAAACACAAGCATTTGCAATAGTAACATGAATAAGAGAGAAAACGTAAGAGCTACTTTGACGTGTATGTTCTGTTGGGTCCTATATGGTCCCCTTGGGCTGTTTCAGACAAAAGAAGTTAATTCCATACAATTTTCATTGGAGAAGAGGGAGGATATTCTCACTGAAGAAAATGAATGAAAAGAAATGGAATGAAAAGAAAGTCTGGATTTTCCTCTTGGGCACTTGAGTTCTAATAATTTTTTCCACATACAAAATAGTACTAAATACAGATATCACATAAGAGGCATGAAGTGTTTTTTCCTCCCCAAAAGATAAGTTTCTCATTTTTAATAAAAACACATATGGAAGATCCAGCCTGTCCAGTTCATTCAAATTAAAATTAAATGCATTATTGACAATAGAGTCTTTATAGTATGTGATACATTCTTCCATGTCAAAAGGGCATTATAAAGCATGATTTAGTTTCCTTATAGGCCTCTTTACCATTACTCCCTCCAAAACCATGAGCAACTTGAATATTCTTATTTTTGTTACATTCCTCTCCTTATTATTCACCACAGATTAGATTCTGTATCCTCTTAAGTTTACTTTCTGCACCAGTTTAAACCATTATCCTCTTCCCTTTTAAATCCCCTCTGAAGGCCTAGTTCTCCTGCATTACTTACAAAAAAAAGTAGGTAAGCATAGCTTTTGTTCTCTTTACCTAATTTTCAGGAGTCCAAGCAGGGAAAACAGGGAAGTGAAGTAGTGTTGGAAGAAGGGAAGTTGAGCACTTTAACAGAAATAAATAAAATAACGCAATAGCTACTGAACCACACACCTATCACTGGCAGCCATGGCTAACAAGCCACACTGCTTATAGCACCTATCATTCCCCCTTAGACCCTTCAAATTCAAAACAATGATTACATTTCTCACTTTTGATGGTATAGACTTACCAATAAATTGCTTTGCCGGGAAAAGACTTTTTAAAAGTATCTAACCAAAAAGATCGGAAGCTAGGAGGTACGTTGCTTTTTTAAGTACAGAACGCTCTGTCAAAGTATCTATTTTCTCTCCGTTTGACGCATTACCTTCTGATACATAACGTGCTGGGAGGCAGCTTTATGCACTGGGTACACCTCAGAAGTGTTCTGAAAATGAGCAGGCAGAAGGGCAGGTCCTTGTGTGAACTCTAAACAAAAAACCAGAGCATTCCATGTAATCAATCTTTCATATTATTTTTTCTGGGTTGTTAAGTCCAGGCAAATCAGAACATCCTTGCTACTTGTACAGGACTAATGACTAACAAATCCCACTCAACTGGCACCCCCACAGGGAAAAAAAAAAGTAAACTCCGCCAAAACTTTATTTTCCTGTATCTTAGCTGAAAGTGATATTTAACAAGACCTACAGCTTTTCTTTTTCTAGGCTAAAGTAGCTAGCAGGAAAACATCTCTCCAGACAGCTAAAGTGATGAGCCACTCATTCTTCCAAGCCCTTGCTGCTAGAGCAGAAAGGTGAGAGGTGCCAAACAGATGTACAAGACACATGAGAGCAGGCAAAGGACACTGGATGCTCCTTTGGCTGGTCATCCACGAATGTGGCAAAACATGTTACACTAAGTGGGTGCCACCCACACCATTCCACAGCTGCTCTCAGAACTGGACAGAGACAGCTAGTATAGCACCAGCCTCCACTGACCCAGTGCTCCTGGTTCTATACCACATGTTATCACACCTCTTGAGGCCTGTATTAGGCAGGAGTCACCAAGCTAATTGGGGATGTTCCAAGTCTAACAGTCCTGGTCTGCACAGATGGTGGGAAATCACTTGTTCCAGTTTAGAAAGGTCAGCCTGGGACCTCACGGAGAGTGGAGACAGCAAGCTTCCTCCAACATGTCAGTGCCAAAAAAGGTTGCTTTCCGTGGTCAAAGATAATCAACAGTACAAGGGTGCAGAAGTACCTCATTGAAATAAGCCATAAATCAGAGACAATATAATCTGATCCCATGTACCTTAATTTTTGTACACAGTTAAGAACTAATTCTGTTCTTCAGATATCGTTTCCTTCTCTCTCCCACACTACTTCTCGTACAACCTGTTTTGCCTACCTTTTTGGGCTTGGGAGTCATTGGGTTTGGGTTTTTCTGGGGGTAGGTCGTTGTTTTATTTTTTTTCCTTTCCAGTTTGCAAGACAATAAGATCTTTGAGATCAGAGGTAGATAGTCTAAGGTACCCAAAAAAATTCATTTGACTGTCAACATTTTTGTTTTCCTCATGGGACACATATATATCTTGTGCTAGAACTGAGGGTTCTACATCAACCCCAGCTACAGCCAGCCAGAGAAGATGTTCAAAAAGAAAAATAATTTAAAAAGGAAGGAAAAAAACCCAAAAGACTTCTGAACTGGAAACTGTAGCAAAGAGGTGAGGTTTACAATAAGTCAGTTCTTTTCTTTCTTTAAACCACACTACTCTTCCTTAATGTAACAGCCAAACCTCAAAGGACTGGTGGAGGGCACTGTGTACACGTAGGAAGAACTGGAAAGTATTTTTTATTGTTTTTCCTGGAAACTATGTGCCAGTTTCTGTAGATAACCTCTTTTTGGCATGGATCTCTATGATGCCACATGCTGAAGGACAAATGGATATAAAACTGAGCTCTCTGAAGTCAAAGATACCACCTTGCAAAAAACCTTCACTACAGCTTTCAGAAAAAAAACCTCAAGTGCTGAATGTCTCACAACTCAATTTTCAGCTAGCATAAACTGCAGTGGCACAATTGCAGAGCCACATCAGTGTGCAGTGGCCAGTATCATTTTGTACAGTTCTGCAATGAAGACTAGAGCATTAAGAAAGTGAAGGGGCAGGACGGAAAAAAGCCAACACCACCACCAAACCCAGCTTCCATTCCTGTTCTCTTGCTTTGCAAAAATATCAGAGATCTGACAAATGCAACTATTTCCCTGTCTGGCAACTCTGCAAAATTGCTTATCTCAGACTGATCTTTATGAAGTTGGAAGGATTTTCTGAGCCTTCAAGAGCAAAACTAGAATCCTGTGGGTAAAATGGATTATTTCAAGCTTCGTTAACTTTTTCTGCAGTTCTTAACTGGTTTTAGACCATTAAAACACACACAAACACAGCCACAATTTCTGCTTTCAGCACAAATGAAAACACTGGAACACAGCAAGAACCATCTGTAAAAAAGGAAGCTCCAGAACAACAGCTTGAGGTAGGAGTAGATTCATGTGTTTTGATGCAGAGTCTTGTAACACAGATATAATTTTAGATAACTGGCCCCGGGAATACGGGCTCCCTAAATAATATTTTATTAGGAGAAAGGAATTAGGTTCTTACAATTAACAGATCAACTAAGTTGGCTGGTAGGGAGATGCTAGAAGAGTGCAGCAAGGGTGGCCTCCATCTCAGCTTAAAATTCACGCAGTTTTCACAATGTTTTCTGAATCAGTCTCAGTATCACATCAACAAGATGAGCTGTTTTTCAGACTCAAGCTCACAGCCTGTACTATGCAAAGGGCAGTCTAATCTCACCTCTGTCCACTGTAGACAGACATTAAGACTAAAAGAACAATCTTACTGAGACAGACCAAATGTTTACCTAAGCCAGCAGCTATTGCCTGCAGCAAATTCGTAATGGATGCTAATAGAGAAAGCATGAATTTTGGTAAGCCTAAAGTTACATTGCCTTCCACATATCCATCTTGCCTTTAGCAAAGCAAAGCTTTGGTCTCCTTGGAATGGGCTGCATCAAATCCTCCTAATTCCTGTTAACCCATGGATTTTTACAGTGTTCAATTTTCTGTTCTTTTAATACAGGTATGTTTGTCTCCATGACATTGTGTTGCAATGAGAACCACTACATAATATTGAATTGTAACCAAAAATTATTTCCATTCTTTTAAACCTGTTTGACAAATTTATCTTATGTTTTCTGGCTCTTATATCATAGGAAAGACTAAATTATTGTTCCCTACCTGACTTCTGCTTGCTCTCCACACCGTTCAAGCTGGTAAAACTTTTCCTATTCAGTCTTTTCTCATCCATACACTGTTCCATTTCACTGATCAAATTACTATTGCTCTGGTTGCCTTCTCTGCCTTCTATTTGCTTCTTTGAGCAGTAAGCAGAAATATTCATAGACTTATCTACAGTGACTACTAAATCTCTCTCCAAATGGGTAATAACTAATGCACAGTCCATCCTTGCCTGAGTTAACTGCAATGTAGTGCAGATGGAGAAAAGCAGCCCTATCAACACAGAATAGCAATCCACATTTCATAGTCCATTCATTCATTACAATTGATCCTTCTGCAACTCCACAGTTAATTCTCATTTTAAATAGCCTGAAGACAAGTTTCAGCACCCCATAGTATATTTCCTGTTTCCAAACAATTTCCAAGAGTGCACTTAGCAATAACTGTTCTAGCTCCACATAAATCCCTGAAAACACCCCTCTAGACCAAAAAGTACTTGTGCCTAGTCTTACTTTTTATCAGTTTCTAGACCAAGAATCTTCACCCCATGCAATACAATTTTGTTTCTTGTAGACTAACAGCGCTGTCCGTAAAAAGAAAAAAAAAATAAAGCAAATGCAGACACATTATGTCAACTAGATCATAAAACAAACAAACAGCTTTGGCAGAGGAACCAGAAGTAGTGTGACTAAATACTGACACTTCAGACCATCTCCAGCCTTGAGCAATCCAAACTCAATGTAAGCAAATCCCAGTCATGCTTAGGGATTTGTCTGCATATCAATGGTAAATCCAAATCCCTAGAGGATTCACAGTTATCTCAAAGCTCACATGTATGGGAAATAAAGCACTAGCCACTCATCCCTAAAGCTGTAACATACCACAGCTCTTCCTCACGGGACAGTTATTGATGGTCCTAATAATTCCTGGAGCATTTCTGGAGGTTGAGGTGGGAGGGAATGACACGTTTTCACTACATGAAAAATAGGTGTCTTCCTTTCTTACAGATACAATTCAAATACTGTATAAAACACAGAGGTAGCAGGCATCACTCAAAGTTTTCTCTGTGTATATTTAGATTAAATAAATTTAAATATTTTTAGATTCAATGCAAAGTGTGCCTTAATAGCTGCTTCCACCAGGCTGCTAAGACACCTATGCTGCCTTTCAGCTGCCAGATAGAACTACACAATAATTACCCCACACCACTTCCCCAGTGAGGCCAATATGTCCCAGGAAACTGGGAATGGCATCACAAATGAGAAAAGAAGAGAAGGTCTCAGAGCCTCAACAGCATGAGAGTGGGGTGCTAAGGAGGACACACCTTAAGACTTAAATTATTTTAGCCCACTAGTGAGTCTCCATGAGAAGCACTCACAATGAAGAAAATAAGTCTGGAAATTCAGCTGCGTATATTTTTTTTATTCCGCAATTCCCCTCAGTTCACTGGGCTGTGCAGACAATCATTTTCTATACAGTCCAATAGTTCCATTTGTTGTCTCAGACTTCTTCCAATTTCAAGCCCTGTAGACTTCAGCTTTGCATTGTTTTAAGAGAATCACTGTAAATCTATTCAAATTCTCATGCATCTCTAAATTAAAGTGCACTTCTGAAGCCTTTCTTACCTTCTGCCCTTAAAAGCATCAGCAGCCCTGACCTAAGAGGAATAGTGTACCTACAGTTCTTCTGTGTCAGTGACTTTGTTCACAGAGAGGACAATACAGACTGAAGTTTGCTTTTCATAGAAAAGTACTTTAACAGCAATGCAAAATAGTTATAAAACAAAGAGGTCTCTCTCTCCTATGGGTAAAAACCAAAAATTTTTGCTACCACATCTTTATCTAGTGCAACACAGGCAGAAAGAATTAAAATTGAGAAAAAGTTCCAAATGCATGTCACGTAAAATATAAGAGAACTAAGCCTTATATTGTCCAGGACCAAGAAGTGCTGGGCTGTCACTGAAGCCCAGAACATTTGTTTTGTGTTTACAAACACCAACACTGATATCAGCAGAAACATTTTCACAAAACCATTTCCTTCCCACACTGGGAACAGCAGAAGAGAATGCAACTCAGAAAAATGTCAGTATGGATCAATTCAAGGGTTTATTGACTTTATAATGACAGCAGTTTTGTCTTTTCCCATAGAACATAATCCTAAACTTTGAGAAGTTCGACTTAGTTTGGGTAATACTCTTTCTGCACTATATAAGATATTTACAAGTATTTACAAGTTGACTAAAATATGAGCTTACCCTAACATCAATGACCTTCTAGGCAGTAAATAGAAAACAATCAATTTTGTTCTGTAACTAATATTAGACACATCATTCATGGAAATCACATCCCAGCACCAAAGTCTGTTGGCACAGGGTGATTTATTTGAAGACCCAAAGAGAGAAAAAAAACAACTCTTGAATAACACCACTATGCTAACAATTTTACATGCTAATTCTCTCACCTAAAACCTCCTGCAGAGAGTATAGTCCATATTAGTTAAAGCAGCTGCAAAGAAAGGTCATCTGCCTACTTTGCTTTGAAGTAAATGAGATTCATCTGGAAACATGCATAGGAGTGCACAGCAAAGTGACCCGAAATGTGGTAGGCAGCACTTAAGTACTGGATTGAGTTGGCCTCCTCATCTGTGAAGAGAAGAGAAACCTCAGATGCAGTTACCTGCCTAGATCCAACAGCCTTCCTGAGACAGAGCATATGGCTAATGAGATCCCAAACCCAGCCATTTAACAACAAGAGCTTCCATAGCTTCTCATGTTGCTCACCTCCCTGCTTTAACTCATTGCAGCTCACTCAGCCCATGGGAGTTGGTTCCCAGCTTCATCTCTGGGTAGGTGAGAGAGATACTACAGCTCCATAACCATTTTCCCTTTGGGCAGAAATTTTTTGCCATCAGAAACTGCTGAGTGCTTTCAGTACTAGCTTGTAGTAGCCATAGTCATTGTAACACTTGCTGAATCCAACAGTGTGAGATGCACTCCTGTTGAAAGCAAAATCTCAGACCTTGATGCAGAGGAACCAAGTTGTGCATCGTCAGCTCTGCCCCTGTATTGCAGTCTTTCCAAAACATCCAGGTGACTGGCTATTTTCCTCCCATGAAGGGGCATAAATCCCAACCTAAAACTCTGTAAAGGGTTTAATATACTAACCCCTATAATTTTTCCAAGTCCCCACACCTCTGATGGTTTTTCTAAGGGCACAGTCATTGGTTTCAAAATAATCTTTTCAAACCTGATTTAAAATAGCAGTTTCCTACTCAAATACAGAGCCATGTGAGCTCCTCTCCATTCCTCACAACTGCCTACATATTCACCAGGAAAGAGAGCAGAGAAGTAACAATATATAGCAATTCAAACGCTTTCTTTATAACAACATAACAAATAAAGACCTTTGGCAGCAGAGCACTTCACTCTTTGTAGGAGCTCCTCTCCAGTCAAAGGACTCCAGTGATTCCTTCACAATTCAGAATGATTAGACCAATATTTCCTGCCTCAAACCTGAGGGGAAACCTTGAGTTAAGGGAATTTCAATAAATATGGAAACACCTGGTGAGTTTTATTCAAGGTCTGTGCAGGTAAGGCAAGAGTAGGAGTTAGGCAAAAGTTTCCCACCTCAATGCTGCTTTTGATTAATTACAGTGAAAGTGCACTATTTTATTGATTACTGTAAGTAGAATGAGATTATTACAGGAGAGACTGATCCTTGGGAAATTATAGAAGACATGGATGAATCAAGTTACTGCCTTAAATTTCTACTTAGCCTCCTCTGTGTTCCTCAGAAATCCCCTCCTCTGTCTTTTTTTTCCCCCCATTTTTTTTCCCCAGCTGCAATAATGCTCTCTTTAGATATCCTCCCTGACATATCCACAGTGACTTTTATTCCTTGGAGAACTCCACAGCTTCAGAGCACATCACTCCATGTGAATCTAGATCACTTTTGCCAGCACGCAATGCTTGACATTTAGAGAATGTCGCCATGATCCACAGTCCCTGGTGCACCAAAATCTACTTGGAGATTTCTGTCATCCTTTATGCTCTCTACCAAATACTTTCTACACTTTCTTTTCTGAAATATGAATATACTGCAAATGTAAACTGCCCTGTTGACAGGCCTGTGAAATACCCTGCTTCTTCAAAGAGTACACAGGTTCAAAACCAGACATTTATACGTTCAGCTTTATCTCAGTGTGTCCATACCATCATATAAAAGGATCAACCATCCTAAAAGAAGTGGATACTCAGGGTCTGAAAATCCACAGAGTTCTTCATCTCCCTTCTTCAAATGCTGGTTGGATTGCCATTTCATATCAGTGCTGAGAACAGGAGGTTGCAGTTGTGAACTACACAGACATACATCTGTACATGCCTTTACAAGCGCTTGTAGCATTTGGCATGGGCACAAATACTCATCTGGAGTTTTGAGAGAACATGTTTGTCTTTGAGGATTTGGTTGCAACAGCAGTTTTTTTGAGGCTACTGAAGTATTAGGAATATTTGAGGAAGCAGACTACTGCATGCAGATTTCCCAGAAATGAAAGAATAAAGATACACTGATGAGCTGTGTTCATCCACCTCCAGGGTGAGATATAACATAAACCGCTTCAGACCAAAACAAACAGGAATTTAAGAACCTACTGACTAAAATGAGCATTGATAGCACAGAGATGAGAGCTGACAGAAATTATACTCACTTCTTAATTGTTATTGTCACCATTTCATGAGATGTACTTCAAATCCTGACAGATAACTTAATCAAAAAGTCCTCAGAAAAACCAAGTAACTCAGGTTCACTGAACTGGACTGTCCTTATTCTGTGTTCATTTGCAATCCCACATGTATGCAACTTCATATTTGCAAAGTCTAACAGGTGTAAGATTTCTCCTTTCAAGTGAAATGGTAATTTGACCCTAGACTCACGCCCTGCCCTACGCTATCCCAAGATTCTCAGTCAGTTCCCCCCAAACAACCAGGCAGCTTGCCCATGCCCTGACTTCCAGGACCTTGCTGCTCCAGTCTGGGGGCAGATCCCCTCACTGGTGCTTTGTCAACTGTCACCAACAGCTGGTGATTTTTCAGGATATATCACATGTCCTCATCAGTACCGCTGCTATTTCACACTTTATTCCCTGCAGTAACCCAAGACGAGTATCATCCGGTCTGGGTGATCAGTCACCCCTCGTATTCTCTGGCTGCTTTGTGCAAAATAGGCACATGCAGATAAAAATCCAGAGTACTGAGAGCAAGCAACACAGCAATATTTTGTTCCTGATGTAAAAATCTCAACTTTACTTTCAACAAATATTTCTAGATGACGGTAACTTGTTTTTAAATTCAATCACACTGTAAAACAGATGTTTGCCTCGAGATCACCCCAAATACACAAATGGCAGCTTGTCATCCTGAATTTGACTACAAGCTACTCCTGTTTGAGTTAGCATAGAGTTAAGCCATACTTTGCAAAGATTCACATCAGTCTTCCAGATTCTTCATTGATATTTCTGATCACTACTTCGCCTTTTTATTAAAAAAATAAAAGAATACAGAAAAAAGGGCACCAAAATACTAGCACAAGAGTCTCCAATGTAGAGCAATTGCTACTGTTACATTTAAGGAGCTGTGGCAAATCACAAATATAGACCAATGCCTTCCAGTTGCCTATATAATTGCAGTTAATAATTTGACCTGTGATTTTACCTGTCATCAGAGGAGACTAAAGTCGTTAAAAATATTCAGCCTAAAAACAAGCTATGAAATTTTGACCACAATTAACATATATATGCATATTACAGATGAAGAAATAAGCAAGCATATGCTATATTCACCATTTCCAAAATAAAGGGAATGAAAATGTCACTTCCTGTTACTTACATTTCCAAAGTTATTTTGAAGTAAAAAGTGGAACAAACAAATTTGAAAGATGTTTTCAAAAGCAAATTAGTTTATTGGTCTCAACATGGGCATATAATATTATTCATTTATTTTTTTAATTTAAAAAACCCCCACAACAATATAATCTGGTTTAAATTTTATGCACATTCAGAAATTCCATTATTTTTTCAATATTAAAGTTAATAAATGCAGTGAAGCATTTCTCTCCACAGATAATAACATCATCTGAACAGGTGATACAGATATCACAGGCAGAAGTATTCTGAACTGCTAGATCCAGGAGCAGATTCAGCATCCCCTGTTGTCCCTTTTTTTTTTTTAACAGTTACTGCCAACATTACAAAAGGAGACAATCTCAGCTCTTTTTTTTTGTTTGTCTGGGGTTTTCTTTTTTTCTTAGGGTTTCAGCTTACTAATAGTGCTGGATCAACTCCTCTGCAATGAGCTGCCTAAAGTCAGCTCTGCTTAGACACATTAAAACTTTCCTGGTAATCGGACCCCAAAATGTCTGGATTTAGTTCAGACATTCATGTTTTTCCAGGGGTTTATTTGGAATTTTCCAAGTTTTCAACTGCAGGACCAATCTGCACCTCCCAAGAGGACCAGCTGGGCTCCTTGCAGCTTGCCTAGAGGCACAGAGGGAGTACCGATGCCCAAGGGAATTCTGTCCCTGAGCAGGTGTGCCAAAACCTCAAGGGAAGGTTGGAAAAGGTCTGTGCTCATGTGACACAGTCACCGTGCTGAGACAGAATGCTAAACACACAGAAGCAGAAAGATAAAGCTGGAAAACAACAAATCACTAAACTTCCTAGTACTGAACGGAGTGAGAGCTTTCTAATTCTGTCGAGATGTTTCAGCAATGAAAGGAGCTTTGTTTTTATCTTAGATGACCAATGCATCAGTGTCAATTCGTAGTCATTAGAAGACATTTTCTAATGAAAAACAAAACAACTAGGAAAAGGAGGACTTTCTGAATACTTTAAATTCAAAACGAAGCACAATTCTCACACACACAACACTCATTATCATTTTTCCCGTTGCTTTGTAGATACATAATTCACTGAAAAGTGACAAAGTTTAGCCAAAAAAAGTGATTTCAGAAGTCCAGTTCCTCCATATGTACACTGCTATTTTCACTACACAGACAACATCCTCTAAACAAAACCATTGCATCATACCCTTCTGCCAGTTCTACTGTTACTTTGTTCTGGAGAACCTCCTTTCAAAAATAACCTGAAGCTTGCAAGGGTCTGGCGAACAGGAAATGATCCTACACAAAAGCCGAAACTAGGGTTAGAAGATAAGTTCTTTAATCTATTGTCTGAAATATTCTGTCTTAATCAGATCAATCTTAAATTGCTAGTTGAAGGTGGGGAATTATTCCCTTACCTTCTTTAGAAGTGACAAATGAAAGCAATTTTCTGCAACGGGAAGGGGAGAGAAGTTTTCAGGCTTTATCAATAGATGTCAATATGATCTCAATAGAAACCTTTTTCAACTCCTCCACAAATAATCTCAAAGAATCAAAAAAGTAATTTTTTCTGCTATGACAAAAATAAAATGCACTTGGCAAAGGTTGCTGATAAAGTAGGTTTTGCATAGCAATCTGCCTCCAGTTATTAGGATAAAGTTCCTCTGCTTTCTTCATTAATGAGCATTATTCAGTTTTGGTGTTTTTACTTTAAATGTTGTAGATGAAATGAAGGGCAACTGAACAGAAGGATTCCTCTGGGCCATGCTCAGTATGATGCTCACACAGGCAAGCATCCTGCCTTTAGTATGTGCCTGGAAAATGAGGGAGAGGGTCTACAAAGGCAGATGGAAGGGGGAAAAAATCCAACCACAAAGCAAAGCAGATCTTCAGAGGAATCAGTGAGAGCTTTGAGCCCGACCTGAAGTCTCCTGCAGATGATGGCTGTCTTTCCATATCCATCAGGAAGCCCTGCATCAAACCCTCTGCACTACATGGCAGCATTCTGCTCAGCTTTGCAGGCAAGCTGAATTATTTGTTTGGCAGAGGCAGAGATCCCTTTCCCAAGACTGCGTTAACTTTTGAAGGAAGCACTAATCCTTCCTCCTCTGCCAGGAGAAAGCCCCATTTTTCACAACGGAGACTCTTTCAAAGGGGAGGAAAGGGTTATGCATAAGCACTCGGGAGGAAGAAATCACAACTCAGGTGCAAAAGCCACCCAGTAGAGAGATAGACTGTTTTCCAGAAGTTAATTCAAACATTCATTACTATAGCCCAGAAAAGTAGCATAACTGATGATTGCAAGCAAAACAACTGGGTTTTCTGAATGCATACTGTTCCCTCCCTCTCCATCCTTCCCAAAGCCCCTCTTCTCTTCCCATCTCAATTCAAGCTGTTTTCCACAGCCCTGAATGTGCACAGTACTGAATGCCATGAGCAAACATAATCCATTACAGTCAGTGAACTGTGTTGAATACAGTTCATCTAAAAACATCAGCAGATACACCGCAGCATCACGTGTGACGGTAACTGTCATTCTTCATGTACTGTTAGAGAAAGGACATCTACAAAGCTTGAAACACGTTCAGTGCTCGTAGACAACAGTCAGACTGGCCATTATGTCACTGAAGAGCTTAAAATTCAACAGTTCCTGCAAGAGCCCACTTACCAGCTATCCAAGGAGCCTGACACAGACATTTTACACCTGTTCTGTTTCCTGCTGCTTTTGCAAAAGAAATCCAGGCATCTCACACTCATAACTTCAAGGAAAAGTCAAAAAAATCCCCAAGTCCAGCACTTCAGAGAGCCAGGCTAGGTAGGAAACTGAGAGGTGCCTCCCACCATAGTGTGTCAAGCTGAATCAGGAAAATCTAAATCAGGAGGAAGAAAAGAATTAACATCAAAGGCCAGTTCTTAGAAGAGAAATGCTGCCTGTGAGCTGGTCAGCACGAGTCTGCTGAAATGATGTATGTCTAGGTGGGGAGGGTGTATGTGCACACACATGCACACAAACGTCAGACCCTTCCTTGGAAGTGGATTAGGTGGCAGATGGTGTCAGAACCTCAGCTGCTGTCAAGAGCAGAGTTCACACTGTCCTGCTCCCCTGCACTTAGAGATAAAAGCAGCAAAGACACTAAGAAAAGAAAAAAAAATTTAAAAGGCTGATAAATAGCTGACAATCAGCTTTGTCATTGGCAATGAGTGGAACGATATCCATTCACTTCCTCCCTACTCCCTCCAGAGTCCTTACAGGCAAAATCTCTCTGAAATGGAGACAAAAGAGGAAAAAAAATGTGTACGTGCAATATCCAATTGTGAGAAATGCCAGAGGCTCAGTTTTTCACAGGGAAATTAGAACCTGCTATTACCAACCCAAATATCAGAACCCAGGACAGAGCGGTGGGGGAAGGAGAACACACAGCTTAAGGTCTATTAAAAGCAAAGGGAGTAGGGGAAAAAAATAAAAGGAAGAAAACCCCACTGCCTTTGATTGCCAACACAAAGAAAATAAATGAGGGAAATAACATTTGGGAGGGACCTACAAGCTGAAAGCAGTCACAATGACTTTGTGCAGGCTCTCCTGTTATTAATAATTATTAGAGATAATAAGGGTTTTCAGGCTGAGTAAAGGGATTTTTTTCAGTTCCTAAAACCTCGTTCTCCCCTGTCCTATCACCTGCCTCCCCTCTTTTTCTCTCTCTCTCCTCTGAGCACCTGCTTTACATAGCTTTCCTTGTATTATCATTAGCTTCATGGATAATTGATAGCTGTGCTCGTCCAGCTGATGCTAAGAAAAGAAAAACAAGGTGGTTCGACACACACTTACTATAAATAGACACACAACATGGCCAGCGTTTGCCAACATCTGATGATGCCTTCCCTCCTGGGTCCTAAAGTTAGCTAATTTCTCAAAGTCAAGGAAGCAAAGGAAGGCAAGGTAAACGCCTTCGATTAATTTTGCAGAGACTGAAGGGATAAAAATAAGAGTGGGTCTTTATATTTTTATGACATGCTAAAAATATCCACTTTATGAAACCTTCAGGATAGTTTGCAAAGCAGAGTTTAAATGTCTTGAATTTTTTTTTTTTTAGCAGCAACTGTGAAGCTCAAGATATTTAGCTGGTGGCAAGGGGTCTTTGTCAATAGGGCCGGAAAGGATCAGGAGGAGAGATCTCTTTGCTGAGCACAAACCTCCCAGCTGCACTAAGCCCCAGTTACCTCTGCAAAGTCTGAGTGCTCATGCTCACAGCTCAGAGGGCAAAGGCTGTCAGTCGGTGAGGGCAGGGGAATCACAGCTGTCTCTGCATGGCTGGCAGGAGGCACGGGCTGCCTCAGGCACTGACTCAGCAGCAAAGCCTCCAGCCTCATCTCTGGTTGGTTCTGGAGACTTCTAGGGCAACCTACTGACCTATCCTTCATCAGATATGCCAGAGGTAGGCTCCAGCTGGAAAAACCTTACTCTTGCTTGGCCCATCACCAAAGGCTGGGGGAGGTATGATATTCCATGCAGCTGCCTTTTGCCAACACCTGCTTGCTGACCCTCCCCACGGTCCCTTCCAGCCCTCCAGTACAGAAATTACCTTTGCATGATTCACCCAGGCTCTTGGCAGGTTCCACCCACCGCCCCCTTACCCCACCTCCCAACTCAGCCTGCAGAACACACAAAGAACCACCTGCCTCTCAGGAACCAGCTGGGATTTTCTGCCTGTGATCAGGGAGAAGTGCTGTACGAAAGCTTCCTTGGGGCATTTCTACCTCTGGCTGTGAAAGTCAGGCACAAGCACACACTTCTCTCAGTGCATTTTGTCCTCCTTTGACAAAAAGCTACCCCAACATAGTGGAGGTTTCAAAACTACTTGCTCTTGAATTGGGGCAAAGGTTTGTCTCTTTTTGTCTTAGTCATTGTATCCAGTTGGTCTTTGCAGATTATATTGAGCCCGCCCCCTTACATAAAATTCTTATTTCTGGAAATTCTTGGTGCCTTCCCTCTACAAACACTAATATAGGCTCAGTTCTCACTCACTGAGAGCCAGCTAAGCTTCATCAGCACAAATAAGGCAAGGAGCAGTTTAAAATTCCTCCTGCTGAGGAAAGCAGCTGCAGGAAAGTATTTGCTCCAGCACATGCCGAGGTATCGGCACCAATTTTGTCCTCACAGTAGCTACCTCCTGTTTCAGAGCTGATGAACTCATAGATGCAGTCAGGAATTTCTCATTTTCTTTCTGAAAGCTATTTTAGACTTCAGGAGTACAGCAATGTGAAAACAAACAACTGTTTGTCCTCATTCTCAATCAAATACTGAGATAGAGGAAAGCTGGTGCTTTCAACAGGAGAAGCCATTTGTTCTAACAATTTACTGCAGCAGAGCTGTTATCACATTTAGACAGTGTCCAGTCATGACACAAGAGAAGTATCTCAGACAACAGGAGAGGGAGAAAAGAAGAGAATCTAAACCAACACTCCATGTAGCTCTGCAACAGGCAGCAGGCACGCAGCAAGAACAGTGGTACAAAGCCACACAACTTTGAGAAGTGGGAGGAGGATCTTTCTTTAAAAAGCTCCAAAGATCTGCATAAGGTGGGGGTTTCATCTTGAGAACTTGTAGCTTGAAGCTGACAAGAAAAGCTGTGTCAGGAGCAAAAGAAAAAACCTCCCTTTTATAAAATTGCTTACCTAGTCAGTGCAGGAGGGCAAGCACACCATGAGGGAAACAAAGAAGAAAAGCATTCAAACAGTTTTTCCTTTCACCAGCCAAAAAGCACACACTAAAATGGAAGCTTTAAATATTTAATGTCCCAAAAAACCAAGAGACTTTTCCAAAACAAGATTGCTGGTTCAACACAAACCAGCAGCACTCACAATTAAGATGATAGAGGTTTTACATACATCTGCACTAACATCAGTTGGGAACAGAAAAAACCCACTTACAGATGATAAGATACAGGTTCAATTTACAGTAACAGGGAGGCAGGGATCAGGTGGACAATGACTGACCTTCCCCATCTTTGTTACATTTGCACAGAGCAGTTAACATCACCAAAAGACTGGGAGGCAGTTTAGTCAGGATCACTGTTAGGCATCCTAACAGATTATGCTATTATTTGAGATTGTGTCAGAGAACAAGTTAACCTTCTTTATACATCTTGGCTTACTTGAATAGATTTAGTGGATGTCAGAGACTAGAAATAACAACTTACATTCCTTTAATTTCTGTACTGATTGGTGTCCTTACAGTGAATATCCACTATCTGAGACCTTGGATGGGGAGAACTGGTGCTGTTAACCAGTCAAACCCTCAGCTACTTGACCAATGTTTTGCTCATACACCTGTGACTGAAGCCCTCCCCACCCTGAGACCAGCAACACTTTTCCCACAAGCTCAGACCAGCAGACACCTTTCTTATGCTTCCTAATAGCAGATGGCACTGGGTATTTCCCCAAGATCATCTGGTTGTTTTCGCTACCAAATTCCCACTCCTGCAGCAGCACTGGAGGTTGGCATCTCACTTGATGGTTCCTTACAGAAGAGTTTTTCAAATGTTGTGCTAGAAGGCTTAATCTTGTTACAGGGATATAAGAGTTCCTTAAAAATTGTGATACAAGAAAATTTAGAATGGTTTTTTTCCATTTCACTCCAGAATTTTCAGTTATTATATGGTTACCTGCAATTACAGAAACAGGACCCAGTGGTCAGCATAGCCCCATCCAAGTCTTTATTCCTCCTCACTTACTTTTAGTGTTACGAAACAAATGTTTTTCCCACCATCCTTTCAAAAATTACCAAAGAGTTGGAGTTTTTTTGACAGACACACAAGCCTGTAACCCTAACACAAGAAGAAAGGCATTTTTCTGTAGATTAGCCAAAGGCATGATTGATTTCCACCCATGTTCAGCCCACCACTGAAATTCTGCATTTCAGATGCAGCTCTAATATAAAAACCTATTTTAATTCAAGTAGGTCTGTACACTCAGAAAGTTACTATTAATGGGGAATTCTAGTGTAGAATACAGAGAGGAAAGTAGAGTGAAAGATTTCCAAATGAAAGGAAAAAGTCATTTCCCAATGAAAAGGTAAGCTGAAGGAGTGATGAACTAAAACCTGCTCCTGATGGTGACAACTGCAGAGGAAATCTGACTGGAGATCAGGAGGGGCAAGGTGAGATATCATGTAGGCTGAAACTAAGCCTGGAAAAGTAAAACCTTGCTTAGAAATATAGTCATGCCAGTATTTAACTCCACACAAAGAGCCTGACAGACTGTCTGACCGAAGAGCCCCGAGGACTCACCCCATCCACCACTTATTCTGTTGACTCAATCTTTGAGTGTCAATGAAAAATTTATAAAAGGTCTGGTAGGCAGAGCGGTTGAACGGCCACAACTGCCTCTAGAAGAAATCCTTCACGGTGCTTACAAATCGGAGTAAGTGTTTGGCACTTCCCTCTCTCTGACAGAGTTTAGCCACAAGTGAGTGCCTGGGGTAGACATCACAGCTTTCCTTAATACGTTGTTTTGCAGGAGACCAGAGAAGAAGGGAGAAATAGTATGCCCCAGGCCATGCTCATGAATTCATTCAGAGCACAAGATACAACTGAGGTCTGACTTAGAAGTGGTAGCATTCCTAGGTACATCTCCTGCTGCAAGAACAAACCTCGTGAATTTGCAGAGAATCCCATACATCCTCCTGTTTCTTGCCATTACTGGCTGGGCAGCATGAGCTAATGGGAATTCCCCCTATAGAGGTGCCTGTCACAATTGGTCATGGCTGCTCCAGGGCAGGGAAGATATGCAAGAGAATGACAGCAGGCTCCTTCTCAAGATACTTCAGGCATTGATTACAGGACAAATTTTGAGCATTTTACGTACTGTACAGTTTCATCTGTCAGCCACTCAAGATACACAGATCACATCTGCTTCTTGAGGACAGCATTTGCTCCCACCACTGAATTAAAATCTTTATTATACAAATTACTCAAAAACATGTATGCTACCCAGTCCTGTGTACACTAAGGGTATTCTCTGAACAGCAGGAAGGTATTAGAAACTGGTATTAAAGTGTGCTCTGATCCTAAATTTATGTAGCAAATATACAGGCAAAGGCAGTGTGGAGGGTATTTTTCTTAGCTCATCAAGATAGTTATACCCTGTAGCTGTGGAGATTTCATTTCCTTTGGCAAAGGCATTTGTGCCCTGGCTGCCCACTTCTATAGAGATGGGGTTTTTTGCAGTTTCAGGGGAAATACAAATATAAGCTTATATGGGAGCTTATATATATATATATATATACGTACATATCTGTTGAGGACCTTCTAATAGTGCAGTGTCTGTCACTCTTGGAGTTTGTTTCTTTTTTCCGTTTCTCCTTTTATGTTCCAACCTTTTTATTCTTTTATAGCTTTAATTTTTTTTCCTGAGGTTTTCAATGTCCACAGCTCTCTCCATGGCCTGCCCCCACTCCCCTTTAAAACTAATGCTGTCTCTCTCTAAAAACTTTCACTCTCCCGAGGTAATAAGACATTTTCTCCTATCCTTGTCCTGCTCCCACCTTTTGGTATCCAACCTCCACACCTCTCTAATTCAGTACCCTCATTCAGTACTTTTTTCTTTGCTTAACTTCCTTCTTCCACCTCCTCCATTAAATCTCCATTGCTTTACAAATCTCTACCTTCCTTACCCTGTTCGTTTTCTCCACTAACCATTCCTCCCTTCCCCTTTTATCCCGTTCAGTTCCTACTCCCCCATTTCATTCCTACCCACACAGCACGCATTGTGCCTTTCTCCTCCCGCCCCAGTTTCAAACCTCATTATATTTCATTTTCCTGAATTCTATTCAGGTTCTTATATCAGCTTATCTCCCTTCATCATGTTACTGCATATTTCCCATCTCCTGAACTTTATTCTTCCCCATCCACCCTCTCCACTTATAACAGTGGAGCCCTTCTGTCATACACTGTCCATGTGCTCTCTTCTTCCATGGAATGAATCACATGGTTTAATCCTGGATAGCCAATGCTCATGGGGCCAGGCACAGAGTATATCACACAACTAAAATAGCAGCTCTTTCTGATGGGACAAGTCCACAACTTGCTATTTACACCATGAACACCAGAATTAGCCTAATTTCAGATTTCCCTAGCAGACTGATTGACAGACTCCCTCTCTCTCCCCTTTGCCAGCACAAGCTGGTGCACGTCTGTGTGTACATACCCCAGGAGGAGCAGGGAATGTTGCCCTATGTCCACTGCTCAGCAGTAACCGGAGCTGTAATGGAAGCTGTGCCAACCACCAGATGCCAAAGGAAAAGTACAATTCTTTCTCAGTGTGAGGTGGGGTTTTTTTTCCAGTAGATAGAAGGGCATGATTGTAATAAGTTATTAAAAAGAAAAAAAATCACAGAAGTGAGATTGACACACAAAATCCAATTAAGAGAATCACTCAACCAACCTCTCAGGGTTGGGATTGATCAGGGAACCATTCAGTAGGACCTTCAATATAGAGCCTTGAGGTTGTATAAAGATGGTTATTTTTCACGGTGTGCTGATCTAAACAGAAGCGATACTTAACCTCTTTCACCCTTCTCTTACTCCCAGAATCAAATGACTACATGCTTTGGCATTTTAACCCCAAATGGAAAAACCACAACACCTGGTGAGAGATGTTCTCAGCAGGAGGTTTGGCATCAAGCAGAGAACAAATACAAGCACCCAGGCTCACCCAAGACCTACTACAGTACTGTAGAAAATGATTAAAAAAAATAAAAACCAAAATACTAAACCAAACAAAACTGACATTTTAAAGTTCTCTGCTGCTTGTACCTGCACTTATCCTCTCTGAGTTTGTCGAGATTGGATCGTCTGAAGGTCAGAGAACTGCTCTACAGCCTTTCTCATGTCTGGAAGTGGGAATGTGGCTCCTAGGACCTCCCAGGGTAGGGAAGACAACGAGATAGCCACAAGCCTTAACTCCTGTCCTGTCTGCAGTAGCCACTCAGCTTCTAAGGTCCCTCCATCTCCCACTCTTCTCCTTCAAACTCCTCAGAGAGGGAACACAGCTCAGGACTGTTATCAATAGCACAGTGCCTGCTGACTTTAAGGCCTCTGGTGCTGGTCACACAGAAATGCTGTTCTCCAGCAAATGAGCTGAGAATGCTGCTGCCGGTGGGAAAAGGACTTTTTAAATCAAAATGGTGGGACCTTGTGGTTAACCATTTCATCATTCCCCTCACTCTTTCCCAAATCCTTGAGGTACTTCTGCTGGTAGCCATTTGCCATAGGAACCTTAATCTTTATCTGGTTTGCTTGTTAAATGAACTATCATGGGTACTCTCCTTTATGGGCTGCTCAGTTCCTCTCCCCCCTTTACCCTCCACCCCAGAAAAGAGATTGAAAAAAGGAAAATATATTTGATAACCATCCTCTCCTTCTCTCATTTTCTCCACAGCTCCTATGAGCTTTTCAAGTCCCAAATCCACAATTTGGCAGAAATAGCCCCCATGATGCAGAGGGGTGCATTAGGCCTGCATGTTCTCTGGATTTCTTAGGACAGGAAGCAAAGGCTACACAGAGAGCAGCAGGTAGGATAATGCAGCTTGGAAAACAAGCAACAATGATGGAGAGACCTAATCCCAATTACTTTACTTTCCAACACTTCCCATGGCAGCTCCTACAGGCCCCATCATCAACCTTGTCCTACCTCACTACACATCAGCAGTGCAATTTTAGTGCCATTAGAGAGGGACAGCCCCAAAAACATGTTCCCGAGCTGAAAGCTGAAAACAGAAAGAAAAGAAGTCTAAACATACAAAACCCACCAAAAAGACAAGGTGTTTGCAGTGGCCTAGAGCTTTTTAACACAAAGCAGGTTTCTCCTTTCTATGGACCAGAGATCTAGGCCAGAATTATGTAGGTCACAAGCAAACCTTGCTTCAGCTGGTCTTAAGCCAATACTTAGAAGGTGATAACTCCCACTCAGAGACACCTTTTTTTATTTTTTTCCTTCATGTATATCCTTGAAAGAGAGACAAAAAACTGAAATGGCAAGGGATGGTGGGTGAAGGAATAAAGACATGTGGCTTTGTGTGCTCAGGCAATTGTCTAACCATGCTTTCCATCTCAGCAGGCATATATAGGTATAGATATGCCAAATGCAGAGATTCTGAAGCTCTTCTTCCCCTCATAACAATTTCAAGTGCAACAAATATCATTCAGAGAAAGAGTAAAGCTATCTCATTCATTTGCATGGAAAGAAATACCTAGAAAATTACCAGTGTCAAGATAGGAAAGAGCAGGCAGAAGGGGATTTTCAAGAGGCTGAATTCCCACTGCATGCAACACTGAAGCAGGGTGGCAAACGAGGATCTTATTTACCTGAAACTAAATAACTAGGTAATCCCTGGTTCACACCACAACAAAATAACCCCACACCGTAGCACAGGCATCAGTTTTAGGATCATTTGGGCATACCCAGGGATCTGCAGCAGCTGTTCACTGGCATATGAATCATGGTCCTCATGGAAGACTTGGCATTGCTCAGTCTGCCTCCAGAGGATAAAAGCACAACTCTGAAAGCAGCTGGACTACTGATTTCTGGCTAATTCAAGGCTTGGACTGGCCTGAGTTTATCTGAAAGATCCAGCAGTTTAGGTATAATTCAGGTGAACCTTAAAATATTCGTCTCTGCAAACTTCACACACACTAGTCTGTACTCTGCCAAATAATAATCTCTTAGGATCTGGATCCTTTTGACATTCTTGCTACTTCTTCATCCTAAGAGGACTGGAAGCAGCACTCAAGCAGCTCTCTCTGGGAATATTTATGTATGTGTGGCCAGGCCCACATACAGAAAGAAGAGACAAGTGCATAAAATAATATTAAGTAAAAGTTCAGCTGAGGTTCATTCCTATTCTGGATGAAGGTGTTCAAATTCCTACTTTAATTGAATCTGTCCTCTGTCAGAAGTGTCTTTTCCTCGATAAACATGGTCCTTGTTCTTCAGGAAAGCCATCTTTAATTCAACTTAAGTTTCTTCTCTCCCTCTACTTTGCTTTTTTCATTTCTCTGCGGGGGCTGCTTTTTGTTTGAAGAGGTGCACACAGGAATCCCAAGTGGCTTTGCCAGCAGCCCCTTTATATAATATATATTCCAGGCTGACAGAGTGCACAGATCAGCAGTAAAGCATTGTGGGGGTTATTTCTTCTTCAATCCCCACGAGTCTCCTACCTCCAGTTTTGCTCAGAGATTCATAGCTGAACAACCTTAAAAAGAAATTCAGTTAAAACAATCAAACCTCCTTTAATTTTGCACCTGAACTAGAAAGAAGTGGTCAGGGGCCAAAGGAAAAACTGTGCAAGATTTATTCACTTAGCACAAATCATTTGCCATTTATTTGAAATTAAACTCAGGAGGTTTTCGTGGTATTAAACTCACTCTTATTTTCACAAACTTCACAAGGTAAGCACTGAAAAGAAATAGGTGGACAGTGCAACGAGCTTGAGGGCTTCTTCACAAGAGCCTGGCACAGCAGTTTCCAGTCCTTTCCCCTTCACAGCTCATCCCATGCAAAATGTTCAGTGTCCTCCTCAATTTCTGAATCTAAGACTTCTCTACCACCACCCCCACTCATTCAGTGACTCAGACTTATTAAGATAACTTCTCTTTTTCTAGTTCCTCACCTCCAACACACTCAATGCATTAAGCCACATACTCCTGCACATACTTGAAATCCTCACCCAACCACCCTCTCTCATCCAACTTTCCTCCTACAGTTCTTGTACTCCCCCATCCTGGGACGACAGAGCCACTGAAAGCCCACCCAAATCACTTCAACTTTTACTTGCACTCCTGGCTTCTCTCAAGCAGCTCGCTCTGAGCTGGTGCTTGTAGACACCAGGACAAACAGGCCTGTAGGACAAACAGGAGTATAGCTCTCTTATTCCCCCAGCACAGCCTCTGACAAAGCTGAAGTTTGTCACATACAGAATCTCAGCCATGACCAGACTGGTGGGGAAAGGCAATAGTGCTGCACTGCAGCTCAGTGTTTGTGGTACACTGGGGGCCTGGGTCTGACCACAATCATGATGTGCTATGGACTGGTCTAGGAACCTGCCTTCTCCTCTCACTGACAAAACTTCCTCCTATGCAAGAAGAGGGATTTGTATATCACCATGTACCCCTTCTTTAAGNCGGGGGCCTGGGTCTGACCCCCAGGCTGTGTGCAGACCACAATCATGATGTCCTATGGACTGGTTTAGGAACCTGCCTTCTCCTCTGACTGACAAAACTTCCTCCTATGCAAGAAGAGGGATTTGTATATCACCATGTACCCCTTCTTTAAGAGGTTTTGGGCAACAAAAGCTTCTTATCAGGTCATAGGACCAGCAGGTACCCTAATTTCCCACCAGACTATGCACCACCTCTGCAGGCAGTAGTACTTGAGTAGTCACTGAGGGCTAGGTTTGTATTTGAACTGTAGGCTGAGGCCAGACAAGAAAAGAGACCTTCCAGCCCCTGGGTCCCAGTGTCTGTGCTAGCAAAGGAAGGCCCATGAGCTGCAAAGTAACGCTGAAGGGGGAAGAGGGCTTTGGCTAAAGCTGGGGATTTGCTCAGACTAACATCTCTGCTGCTGTACGAGCTCTGTACATACACTCATGCTTGCTTTTGTTCCTTTTCCATGATCAGCAACAGGTGGGGAGGAGTGGGATGTACATGCAGAAGGAGGATGTGGTGGGAGCAGAGAACATGTTCCTGACATTCAGGGATGTGTGTACAGAAAGCTGTCTGCCTGGATCAGAAAGGGACTGGGAAGGCAAGGGGCCTGCTGAGCCGTGGGTCGCTTAGGTAGGAATGGAGACAGACTTCTAATTCTGGCAGCATCAGGTGGGAGTTGGGAAAATGGCTGAGAAGAAGGTTGAAGCAGAAGGAGTGCACAGAACGGATTAAATCAAGGAATCTGCATCCTTTGTACCAAATGTAGTTAGTCTTCAAATCATCTTCTGTCACATTTGTGTACTGATCAGGAGACAGTGTCCAATTTTGAGGCATACTTCTGTGTCTCATCATTTCATATCCACCGGCAAAATGCTGGAAGCATTTGGAGCTAGGCAAATGCTTCCTCTGTCTGTGCAGTCTTTTGCTGTTTCCCTGATCTGTACAACTGTATTTGGTGGGCACCACTTTTACCCCAACATTACGGTCTTTCTTGAGCAAAGACTTCCAAGTCTAACTTATCTGGGTTGTGCATAACCAAGTGACATTGCTGGAGACCTAGGAGAGAATTTGAATTGTGACTCATCTCAGGTAGGAGACTCTTCAATAATTGCACTCCCACCCTTCCAACCACCTTCTTCAGTCGAACAGGTTTCTGATTTGCCCTGCACTAATCTGCTTTCTGGGTAACAGGAATTGTTCCTTACTCAGAAGCAGGCACACAGCATTTATCTTCTCAGCGTCCAAACATGCAGCATAAGCCTCTCACAAAAACCACCAGAGGAAAACAGACAGGAGGAAGCAACATAAGAAAAAGGTTGCCCTCCAGAGTTTTCACACTCTAGAAAGGTGCTGGACTATTTTAGCCAAAGAGATGCTTAATCACAAGTCAGGAAAACTGGACAGAAGAACCACATGTTCACTATTCAGAGAACAGTTAAGACACCATCAATAACCCAGAGGCACCATCTAATCACAAATGCCTTATCTTTGAGCCTGGAGATATCATTCCTGTGAGAGGAGGAAATGTGATATCTGGACACATACTAACCTAGGCCTCTGTCATGAGCTGCCAGTAAGTGTTTCAGCTCCTGTTAATCATGGTGGTGTTTCTACAATGATGAGATGACTTCTCTGTGGAGAAGAGCTCTCATCAGGAAATTGGTTCTATTGCAATTAACATCCTTGAATATCCAAATTTAACACCCTCCTTGAGCCTTCTCCCTTATTTCAGGAAGTTTGTGATCAATCAAGTCCTGAAATAGAGCTGGAGATCTGGGATTCAGAGAAGGGGGAGGAGTTGTACGTTTGGGGGCAGGAGGGTTAAGTACACCACAGCTTCAAAATCAGCTGGTTGATGTCTCTAGCAGCATTTCAACCTTCCATCCCATATGCATAATTTCCAAGAAAGCTGTTATCATCATCACCACCACTATTTAAAGCCAGAATAGGCGACACATCCATTCCCTCGCCTCAGTCCTGTCTTCAGGTTCAGCTATAGAGCAGAGTCTGAGGCACAGAAAGCCTAAAGCCACAGGCATCCTCTCTTGAAGCAATTAACACAGCATGCCAACCAACATACCTTTCTTCTTCCCCTCCATCAAAACACAAAGTCCTCAGTTTTCACTTTCTAGGACTCTCTGTCACTCTATCAGTCCCCATCTACTGCAACTCCTCACAGAGCCAAGGGAACATGAGCAGATGCCAAAGGAGAAGATAAGACCAGCAACGCATCATGATGATCTTGCTCTGGACCATACTGCATCTGAATCATCCAGTACTTCCAGCAGCAGTCCCACCATAATCCAAATCACAGGAGGAGGACAAATTAGTATTTCCAATATACATTCTTTCTGGGATGAAGGAAAACAGGTTTTCTGTTCCAGGCACACTTGAAAAGCCTACAGGCCTAGTCAATAAAATTTTCCAAATCTTGTGCCACAACAAGAAATCTGAACACTAGATGCACTTACTTTATTCTGCTATCAGCAACTAGGAGAAAAGCAGCCATATATAGAAAGGATTTAGCAAAAACTTCACTGCTAGGTAGCTACTAAATTTTAAAAATACAATTCACAGCCAATACCTTCAAAAAGCTGAATTTTATAGATCATAAGTCATAATCATTAAGGGTTTTTTTTAATATTATGAAAAAAACCCACAGACTATTTTTACTGTATTATATTCAGTTATATAAAATTTGTTTTCCTGCTAGATATTATTAGAGCTTCCCCAACTTTCAAAACCCAAACACTTGGTGCTTACTTACTTATCTGGGCAAATCACTGCAACTTACAGAGACGCTATTACATTTGATGAAACTGAAATAAAATGTAATACCACTTTAGGTTCTACAATGCCATCTCTTGTCATAAATGTAAAAAAAAAAAAAATAAAAATCAGAGAAACTTGAGAAATAAGTACAAGAGACACAAGTTGAAGGTGCAGAGTCTTGGCCACAGCTAAGCTGGTCATACAGTCATCAACACCTATTCAATAATCACGAAAATATGCTTCAAAATCAAAGCTGGGCAGTAGAACCCAGTGCAGCCACAGAAGAAATCACAAGGAGTCAGTCTGTATTTAACGGATACCAAATTAGACATGAGCAGAAAACTGAATAAATTAATCCTACAGGCTTTAATACTGAGTCAATTTTTGTTTTCAGTGAGGGATGCTGCTGAGACAGAGACAGGAAATACTTGGATAAAGGCCTGTTGAAAGAAGTCTAAGAGGTAGAATAAGACAAGTGGGAAACTAGAGAGCTGATGGGTTAGAAAACCACTGCACAGCATGAGGGCTCAACAGCTGAGAAAACAGTACAGAGAGGGCTTGTAATGTTCAGTGCCTGCTACAGGGCCACATCTTTAAACTGAGCAGGTGAGAGAAGACAATGAATTTATAAACTAAGATTTATGAAGACATAGACCCAATATTATGACTCACTAGTGAATGTTCGGAACTAATAACTGGGGTTGCTTTGTCCCAAATTATTCTGTGCTTAATACAATTTGTGCAGTGGCTGTTGCAAACTCATCACCCTGTCTTCCAAATCCCTGTGGTCTGTGTGCATTCACAAGCAAAAACATCTCGACCATCACAAGTTACGAATAAGATTGAGGGGTTCTGAAACTACAACTTTTGGGGCTCTCAAAAACAGGTTAATTTCAACAAAGGAGGGACAATAATAGGAAAGGCAATTCTTAGGAATCCATCCACTCACCACTGGAAGGCAAATGGGGAATAACCATTAGGGATGAGTGCTCAATCTGTCCATTCAGGTAACCAGTGGAGTAGACAGAGGAAAGGTTGCTTAACTGCACTGGCAGGCTGAAGGTGGCCCAGCTTTCTGTGCCTGCTGCCAGCGGGTTGGCAGCAGAGAATGCCTGCCACATCCAGAACATCACACCCTAAGTGCAGGCAGAACGAGAACTGCAGAGATCAGAAGCATTAAGCAACCTTGATTCTCAGGGTAGGTCAAATTTCAGTCCCTTTACCCTTCACAAAAACCCTCAAAAATTTTTGCACTTCAAGGCATAAATTCACAACAAGTTATTAAAAGCATAACATTATTCAGAGTCTGCAAAGTCCTCTGTCACACCCCAGCACTTCTAGTGTTCCACACCATACATCTAAAGCCACTTAGTTCTTGTGACATTTACAGAAAAAAATTCCTCTTTAGCTCTCCACTCAAACTGCTATGACAGAAACCAACACAGTGAGTCCTTTAACCCTAAAGAGCACCTTTGTTTCTCTACTACATAAGCTCACTACCATGCACATGTGAACGTGCTGACACACACATTGCAGCAGCACGAACCATGTAGATGGTCCACACAGACACATGACAACTGGGACCACATAGATATAGATATATATACACAAGCACATATAAAAGCTTCCAACCTTCGTGTATTCCAAGGATGTTTGTCTCTCCACCGGTCCCACATTCCTGAGAAGTTCTGCCGGCCCCTGCACCTAAAGGCCCCCAACACACAGTGTCTGTCTTTCTTGTCAACTGCAGGAGCTGCCCAGCATGAAGACAGGAAAGCAGTAGACCCAGGGAGGTTTGAGGAGTGCCCTGTGACTGCCCCAGGGTAGTCGTGTGAAAAAAAAATGGGGAGTGAGGGGGTAGATGTGGTTCCTGAGAGGTCACTGGAAACACTGTCATCAGGAGGCTTCACTTCCCTTCCTGTTTTTCATATTTAGATGAAAACATGAGTAGTTACTTATAAAAAAGGAAAAAGAACCCAACCTCCTTGGCTTATTTTTTCCATGGAGGACCTGACAACATTTGAACATCAGGACGACAAGTAAAAACAGAGCAAGAAAAACCCATGCAATTTCCAGATCCTCCTGAAATTTTTACTTTAAATACGGGGATGAACATCAAGAGTTAGAGTAGTAAATAAAGAATCCCTTGCCTTTGCTTCAGATAGATAATAACCACTGTGGCTTTGCTAAAAGCTCCAAGTGTTGTTACTCTTTATGAAAGGCTACAAAGCCAGGCAAAGCACATAATAACACTTACCTTTGTAATGCAGTATAATAATAATACATTACCACAGTTTGCTGGTACATCTTTATACATGAGTAGGAAGAAGCTGCTATGTTCCTCTTAGAAACATTTTGTCTTGCTATAAGCAAAGCTCCTAAAGTCAGAGTGGATTCAGGAATAAATTTACTTCATTTACCGTGCACAGCAATAGCCCATCCCATGCTAATGGCAACTCTTGTGCTTTTTGTTAGTATGTTCTTTCTATTAGGAATTTGGATGGCTGTTTAGCTGGTTAATTTGCTATTTTGTGTCACACGTCATCAGCTCTTCTCTGCTGGTGTTTTCCAGCTTTACAGCTGAGGATTATACCCCTGGGCTGATCATACTTTTTCCAAAAAGGTAATGCTGTGAAATACAGGAAGCAGATATAACAAACCTGGAGAGGAAAAAACCCATTCACAGATGTCTGCCAATTCTTTAGTCTTTCCATTCCCTAAATGCACGCTTCCCCTGAACACCTGCTAACCTCCTACCGAAATGGCTGAGCTTAGTGCACACAAAGAGAAGTCTCCTCCCTGCAAGGTGGTCACAGCATCCCACCCTCTGCAGCTCACCTGGCTCTCACTGGCCAGGGGGTAACAACAAGCCTCCAGCATCTCAATTCAAGTCCAGTTCCAAAGGCTGCTAGGCCAGCCCAGACAGAGAGCAGCTCAATCTCTCTCCTTCCTGGGACATCCCATCACCCACATGTTCCTCCGCCTAGTAAATCAAGGGACTCACTGACCCAGGTCTGCATCCCTGATCATCATCTTGAGTAAATGCTGCCTCTGCTAAAAGTGACCAGCTGAGGACATTCAGCATAATACTCCTAAAGAAGCACCTTCAATTTAGTATGATCTCATCATTACTACTTTCAACACTTGCTATCATTTCTTCATGGAGATAAATAAGTCTCCCATCTTCTCTCTCAGAGACTGAGAGACTCTTCTGAAATATTTCCATTCAGCAAATTTTCCAATCATCTTTAAAATGCTTTTTTTAAAACCATAGCTGACTCATCCTCTAATGCTCCTCTAAAAGATAGTCTGACTCACATTTAACACTTTGATCTCCATGGCTCATTTTGGTCAGCAACCTGCTTAGCTGTACTACAGTAAGGGGAAAGAAAGGAGAAAACTGTACTTTAAACATCCATTCAGTTCCAAACCACTGAGAAATGCTCAGGATAAATCTGCAGAGAAAGGAAAATTGTTTCAGCACCCAGAGACCTATTACAAATTAGAACAGAAATGAAATTTTTCAGCAAGAGACAGATTTACCCTTTCATGTTCCAAGATTCAGATGAAAAGGGGGCTCTGTTCAAGAGATATTTTGCCAGAGGGGTTTCTTTTTCTCATTTTAATCATCAAAAACCTCATAAGACTGAACAGCATCTCTTCAGAAATGAAATAAAAATCCAGAAATAATATCTCATTTACACATATCTTGCATTAGATTGTGTTAATACTTAATACTTCTAAAATATCTAAAAAGAGCCCTAAAATGTGAGGCCCAAATTTAGGTCAGATATAAACTGCTACCATTTCACCCATGGGAAGTCCCCAGTTCAAACAGTAAGGGCAGCGTCAACAAGAGATCCACAAAACCCTCACCCAGGGAATGCTCCTGCAAGGTGGGTCCAGTTGAAACCACCTGGAGCAATTTTCCAGGGGAATCCAAGAAGCTGGGAAACAGATCTTATGGAAATTAATGGAATCTGGGATGTTGCTTGCCTTTAGCTTTCTTTCAAAGATCTCTAAGTTAGCCTCAGAGCATGGTCTTCACCTTGATATGGAGATCACCAATAAAATCAAAGCATGGTCTTTACCCACTTGGGAGCAAACTAATACCTCCTAAACAAAGGCTTTTTGGGAACTTAGGAGTGGTCATAGACTTCAGTCCCAGCTAAAGTAAGATATACAAACACACAATCTAGAATTTAAGAAGTTGTTTACTAGGTTTGGGTAGGGGCTTTTAATAAACTTCTGATTGCCCTGGGACACAGAAAAAAGACTAGAGGAGAGGAGGGGAGAGATTCTGACATAGTGAATGGAAATGGGTTTTAAGGTCTAACGGGCTTGGCTGATGGCTGTGTTCTGGAAAGTGGGGTGCAGGGACCTCGAGACGCCCATATAAACGCATATAATGAAGCATTCTTGATCGCGACTCTTACCTAGATATGAACAGACAGAAAAATTCCCCTTGCTTCACGTACTTCCTCTGAGCTCTGGCAGATGTCAACAGCCAAACCCACTGCACCCACACGTTTTTGAGTTCAGTCTGTCTTTAACGTCTCATGCGATCACAAGACCTGCACTTTCAGCAGGCATTTTTGCAGACCACGCAGGCAAGGACCAGTCTCTAGAAAACCCTCTGCCTGGAGGCAGAGAGTACAGCTGGAGCCCATCCCTGCAGCATCCAAACTCTGCACGGGCAAGGTGACTTTAAGAACAGTTGTACTAGCCTACAGATGTACTTCACGCCCTGTATGAAAGGAAGAACAGCCCTATCCTGTTCCTCACCCACAGAGAGGCAGATCATACGCTCTCCTGTCACAAGGGGCACCTCCATCACCAGCCCCAGCAGCAAGCATGCACTCAGTGGACAGCCAGGCTCAGATTTTCTCCAGTATGAAGTAGCCAAAGGTCTGATTTATCATATGCCTCCCCAGTTTGTCAGCTGCATGTGATCACTCATGAATAATGTTCTCCTGCCCAGCTCAGAGGCACATACTTGTGCCCTCTCAGTGACCACATGTCATACACAGGCAGGCACATATATCCAGGACACAGCCGAGATACGCTCAGTCCAGTGCTTTACACACACACAGCAGCTGCAGATAATGTATAACAAAGCGATACATCTCAGACCAATCAACCCCCTTTTTATCTCATATCAACATGCTGCCTCCTTAGCCCACAACACCAGCAAGAGTCTGCATAGCACATCTGCCAAGCAACAAGGAGCAAACCTTGTATCGTGCCACCAGAACAACACACCATTTGTCCCACTCCCGCTCTCACTGGAACACTTTTGCTTCCAGCTGTACATCTTGCCTTTGCCAAGGGAAGAATGTGGTGCAGCCTGTTGGGATTAGGTAAGAGACTCAACTAGATCCTCTATTTCAGAAGAGAACCCCCCAGGTCTAAGCAGCAGCAGGTTTTAGCTCCCCATGAAAGCCCAGGCTGTAGCAGTCTGTGCTGGCACAAGCCATCTGCCCTGCTCTGGGCTCGTCATGCCACTGCCCTCCACTTACTCCTCCCGGGCTTGGGAACACAGAACTCCCCGACCTGCCTGCCCAGCTCAGAGCAGCAGTGCTCCTTCTTTGCAATACACCTACTTTGGAGGGTAGGAGTAGCCAGAGCATGGCTCATGGCATTTATAAGCTGCTCTTCACAAATCATTGCAAAACAGCAGGGTTGGATATTTGACCAGCAAATGCTTTGCCTGGGGGCACAAGGGCAGATTGAGGTGGAAAGCTGTAGATCAGGCTGCTTCCACCAGGAGGAATGAAGGTCAAGGACTTTGATAAACTGAAAGACTGTAATAGGAAGGCAGCAGCCAGTGAAAGAGCATCCAAACCTACTTGCACTATACCCACTGAAGCCCTCCATAATGCTGGTAAGAACTTCAGTCTGGCTAAAAATCAGGGCAATCCTGATTTTTAGGTGCCCCAAGCTCATGTGTCCCCAAGCAGGTACCCCAAAAGGGCTATTTACACCCCCAGCAAGCTTTTGGAAAATTCATAGTTTAAACTTTACTTGTGAATTTCATCTCCTGGAGTAAGAGAACAGCTGTCCCCTGCCATCCCAATGATGCTGCAGAGATTCATGTATGCATGTATAGGGGTTTGAAAACAATTTTACAAGTCTACAGAATTGGTCATTCTTCCCTGAAAATGCTTCAGAGAAAGGCTTGTGCTCAGCATGCAGAGGCCAAAGCAGGGCCAAGGCCACACAGACCCAACCTCAGCTGCCACCAGCACCACAAGGCAGAAGGCCACCCCAGCAGAGCATCACAGGAATACCTGGCACACAAGTCACTGTTTGCAAGCCAGGGCAGTCTGGTAAGAATTCCCACACACTTCAATAATGGATAGAAGGGCAGGTCTTCTCAAACACTCAACAGCCACTTCAAAAGTCACAACAAGGACCAACATCACGGCAATAAGCAAGACAGCTGAATCCTCAAAAAAACCCTCAGAAACCCTGTGTTTCCACTCCCATGCAGGCACAAACACATGTTCCTCTCCAGCTCCTAAAAGAGGCACCAAGAGGAGTGAGAAGGAGGGAGGCAAAAAGAGGTAAGCAAATGTCACAAGAGCCAGAGACAAAATAAAGCACTGACACCCACACACAAGCCCTCAGGTAGTTTCTGGCCATGGAGCCCATCCCCAGTGCTACCCACAGTTATTCACATTACCTTTCCATCCCCTGTTATATACTAATGATTCTTGTTGATGGCCCTTCTGCTAATACATTACTGCTGGAGTGGGTCAGGTCAGAGCCCACTAAATGGCACCAAGACCTGTCCAGCCACTCAGAGCCTGCCTGGCTCCAAGGGAACATGCAAGAACACCTGAGAGGAGCAAGCAGCCAGCACAGACATTAATGCTGCAGAAATGCTTCAAAATTTTTCAAAAATTTGCTTTACGAATCGCATGCAGTCAACAGCACAGAAATTTTGTGTGAAATGACTATTTAATTCAGATCCCACCAGCTTGGGCACAAGAATCCTGTTTGTCTGATATAGTTTTGCTCTCTGTTAAGTAGCCTTCCTAGCCTTTACAGCACAGGCAAAAGCAAAAGCATTAGATGATCTGTACTGAAGTAGTATAGCTCCAGAAACACTGATTTTCCTGACAGAACCAATTCCAAACAGACAAGCTACTAAAATTTGAAGCACCCTCACAAAGGAAACAGTTAAGTTGAATCAAAATTGATTTATCTTTTACATTTCGCTTCCATCATATTTTCAATATTTATTTTTTAAACCAATTACAGTGGAATAATAACCACAAGTACACATAGTTTTTCATGCTTAAAAACACAACAAAGATCCACAGAAGAAAAAACTGTGTGGCTGCACACCTGAAAAAGACAACATGAGACAGGAAATCTGTTGCTCATTCTAGTAGCTCTCTACAAGGATGAGATTTCCTTTACAACACAGCATCCTGATAGACCCCAGAAGCTCAGAGCAATATCCTTTTGGATGCACACTGTTCCTTCAGTGCATATTTATTGACTTTCATCCAGCCCATCATTCTTTATTTGGAGTTATATTTTTATGCACAAAACAGTAGCTTTCAGAGGAGGCAGGAGTTATTAAAAAGTTCATCTGTTCCAGCTGCTTAATCCTCACTTATACTCATCATTAATCCTCTTTTTATGACACCATAATTGTCCCTATGGCAACCAATTATGATGTCACAAACAAGATTAGAATTTTAGATAGGGGAACAGAATTAGCTTCTCCATTATTTGTTTAGGTCCTTAGCGGCTGTCACGCCTGATCAAATCACTGGCCCATGAGTTCAAGAACTCTTTTCAATATCCCACCAATACCTGGCATTTTAAGGCAAGGCAGACAAACACAGGCAGCAGTGTGTACCCAGTGAAGGATAGAAAGTTGCAGTGCACAGAGAGAATCCCTTTCCAGCCCCTGCAGGTCACGATCTCACTGCCTGAAGCAAGAAAACATTGGCAGCTTCAGTGACATTGTGCTCAGTAGTCTGACTTGCTACGAATGCAATTCATTTTCCTATAAAAGCCTAATCCTTCTTCAGATTCTACTAAATATTTCCCTTCAATGATTTGCTGCAGCAGTGAAGTCCCTATTAAATACACAAAACAATCATGTATGGCAAGTAAAGAAAAAACCTCTGAGCTCACTTATTCCATCATATTTTCTTCTACTTATAAACCAAATAACCACAGTCTGTCATCTCTCTTCCTGGAGAATAATCACAAACACACTTGAATGCCTGAAGTGATTTACATTACCCTTCTCTAGCCCTTTTTCATTTCATCTGCACTTTTTCAAGCTCCCAATGAAATAAAGAAAATAAAAAAGGGAAAAAGAACAAGAGGTCAAATACTGGCCACCCAGGTACCACTAAGAACATCATCAACAGCTGGAGGTGTTGCATATTCACAATAAAGAGGATCTGACTCCACTCATTCCCCCACCCCACAGGTTTTTCTTGTGCCACTGCTGAGGTGAATGAATCAGGGTAAGAGCAGGAGTTAAGCTAAGAGCAAAGCCCACCAGGGCTGTCCCATGGAATAACATCAGGACCTGCATAGAGGCACCTGCCCCCCCACTTCTAACACATGCTCCTTTCAGCAGCCAGGTCTGGCTTTGAACCATTAAGGAACAATGCTGAGAGACCAGCACGGTCATGGGCAATCCATGAATCTTACTTCCCAGGTAATGTATTGTAGCTCCTGGAAAACATGACAAATGTGCCCCCCTAGATATATAGAGAGGGCATGAGATTTACTTTCATGTCCTGCACTAGATCAAATCACAAAACAAGTGCCTCCCAGCTGCCCTTGCATCTGGTAAAGCAGTTCCCTTTCAAGATGCAGTTCACAGCAGGCAAAATGGCAACATCTCTATTTGGCTGGAGAGAGATTGCAGCACTTTATAAAATTGACATACTTGCCAGTATCCACTAAAAGAAGTCACCACTTCCACTTCAAAGCAAATTTATATCTTGCCAAAAAAAAAAAAAGACAACAGAAAAACTCCTTCTAAAAAAAAAAAAAATGCTTTTTAGAAGAAAAATTTCCCTTTTTTTTTTTTCATTTAGGAACATTCCCCAAACACTATCAAGCACATACATCTATTCATCTTATTTGTAGGAGGGGTCCA
This sequence comes from Pachyramphus minor, assembly GCA_013397135.1. Lineage (NCBI taxonomy): Eukaryota > Metazoa > Chordata > Aves > Passeriformes > Tyrannidae > Pachyramphus > Pachyramphus minor. The sequence goes on from VYXB01009698.1 coordinate 60,525, forward strand.
CATTAAAACTAATTTTAGGTTTGTAAGACTGCTTTCCACCCTCTGCCTGCAGTTGAGATGGGCTCTTCCAGAGGGCAACTAGGAGCCAGAGCCTGAACTATGTTGGCAAAACGGTCCTGTGGAGAAGACTCCCTCCTGTGCTAATGCCTGTTGAGGACACCCAGGGAAGGTAGCCTCCCCAGCCTGAAACTGTCAGTCAAGAATAATTCCTCCTCTCCTCATACTGACTTCTTCACACACATCAGTACTCACAGTCTTTCCAGAGCCAGTAAGGTGTCACACCAACCATCGAGGCATTCACGTGGGGACTGATTCATCACAGCAGATCCATTAGAGGGAAATGCATTAGTCTTAATGGCAAGAACTGCACACTCACATGGTCTCTTCCCAAGAAAGTTCTCAAATCCAGTGGGAAACACGTCGGGAACAGCTAAACCAGTACAAGCAGACACTGTTCTGTGACTGACAATTCAGCAATCCATCGTCCAGACATAACTTACTATAAGGAACACTGCCCTGTAATTTGCCTATTATTTGTATGCCTTTTCAGGCTGTTGTTCCCAACACTCTTTAGCCTTGAACGGAAGATTGCCCTCCACACACAGCCATTCAAAATATGATGGTTCCCTTGTTCTACACTGCCCAGATTAGTCCGGAGAGACAAATCTCACAGAGATTTGACTTCTAGAAATTCTCACCCTGTTGACCTGAGCACACTGTGGTGCTCAGCAGACAGAGCATGGTGGGAGAGACCACCACCCTGCCAAGATCCACCCACCTGGGAGAGGGTAAATGCTGATCCAACTGCTCCATGGTCAGAAAAGAACAGCAGAAATGGCTAAAAAAAACCACAGGTGAACACTTCCTGAGGGCAGAAGCCTTTTCAGCCCTAACATCAGACATCACTGTCATTCTCTGTGTAAGACAAGAGTTGGTGCCCAATAGATTACTATTTGGGCTTCTATTAACCAGGTGCATTCCACCAGTAGCTGCAGAGACAGACTCCCAGGTACAGAATACTCTCAGAAAGAGAAGGAAAGAAAAAAACAACCACCATTAACCATACATCTGATGTACATCCAGCTTTCAGACATTCCTGGAGAATGACCTCCCTGTTTAGGTATAAAAATATGGATGGTCATCCGCTACCCTGTATTACTCTGAAAATATACTTAAATCATGTCATGAAGAAACTCCTGCTAGCAGTCAGAGGACAATTCATCTTTCATGTTCATTCAGTCTCTGGTCATTCAGAAGAGGGTAAGTATCATAGGGCTGACTAACATTAGATGTGGTTATTACAACACATTTCTATCATAAAAAATGAATCATGACCAAGATAGCTTTACAAATACTATCAAATAACTTTGGCTTGCCAGAACACAGCATTTCCACTCTTTGGAAAATTCTCATATTTCAAATCAAAACAAAATAACTTTTCTGAATCAAAGTGAAAAAAAGAACTCAGCACTAAGAAAGTCCAAGGAACTATAATGTCAGTTATTGATATTTTAGTTATAAGAATGATTCTATGACTATCTTGTTTATAAATTTTTTTTGGAAACAAATCAGCATCTTCCCAAGAAGATTTCAGCTGGAAAATATCAGGCCAAAATTTTTAAAAAAAAGTATTAAAAAAGTTTCACAGGGAATTATTCAGCTACCCTTCTCCACTACAGAAGACTGGAATTACAAGCAAATGCATATATTGTGGCACCTTCACAAGTATTACCTCATGCCCAATTTTCTGTTAATTTAGAATGAACAAAAGGTCACTTTATTTTAAGAGAAAAATCATGTGTTTTCCCATTGCCACTCTTTGAGCAGACCCTTCACAGAATGTCTTTGAAATCTTCCTTGTCTTTTAGCTCGCACCCACAGCCCAGCCACATCAGGCACGAGCCCTCCAGGCAGGCCTGCCTGTTCCCAACACCTCTGGCACTCCAGTCAGATGCTGACACTCGCTGTTGTGCCTGCAACTGCCTGACACTAAGATATTCTCACTGTTTTTCATTTATCCTCCTATTATTTGTGTTTTCACACATAATAGAAGCTGCTTTGTCTGCCTGTGTAGTAAATTTGTCTCATTGTCTTACAACCTTGCTGCGAGAAGCTGTTAAGATTGATTCACAATAGGGCCAACATTTCCATCAAGCAAATATCATGCTCAGCACCTGACAAATTGTGACACCGTTTGCCAAAGCAACTGAATCAGAAACAAAAAGCTCCCACTGTATGTTGGAGTACAGATGGCTGGGGAAGGGGCCATCAAGCAGGAAGCAAGGACCACTGCTCACTGTCCAGACACTGCGCTCTCAGACCAAGACCTGGGAGAACCCCATGTTTTCTGGACATGATCCTTATGTCGTGGGTGGGAGTGGGCGGGATAGCTGACTTGAGATAGCAAGCTGCTTCTACAGGAGAGGAATTCATATCTTTCTCTTCCTCAGCAACTGAATCAAATTGGGAGAAACTGAGCAGTGGTTCTGCCATTCTGGCTTATTCCCTCCTCCTTTTCTTTCTCTCTGCACTTCAGATTCCTCATGGTTTCCTTCAATCTTGGAAAAATTATTATTATAAAGCATTACCTACTGCACCTTAAGCACAACTTTCCACTGTTCCTTCCTGTCCTCGCCTCATATTATAATTGCTGGAAATTCCTATCTGTGTTCACCTGAAGGGTGCAGAAGTCTGATTGGAGCTGAAATGATCAAAAAGTTCTTTTTATGACCTACAGCTCCCAGTTCAAGCAGGTGGGAGAAGCAAACACATGCCAGAGCTCTCAGACCCAGCTGCGAGCCCACATTCACATCCTTCAGGAGAAAGTCAGGTTCAGCTTTCATTTGGTAAGATGTACAGCTGCAAAGGATAGTAAAACAAGATCATGGGTGGCAGAAAGGCAAGGCCATCTGGTATCTTGGCACTTCACAAGTGAAAGAGGATGATCTCTGATTTCTGGGAAGGAAAAGACATGAGTAATCTTAGGATAAAGGCCAAAGACTGAAAATAAAGTGAATTACCTTTTTTTCTGCTAAGTCAGGAGAGAGGCACAATCAGTCCGTGATGGAAGCTCTCCCTGCCACTGCCTGTACTGCAACTCTCCCTCAACAGACAACAGCCCTTAGTGATTAAGAAATGAGCAGGAATGAACCCAGAACTTTCACAACCATAGGTCAGCTCCCCCTTCCTTCCATCTCTCTCCACAAATAAGTCATCTTATCTTCTCTTCCCACAGAAAACCAGCAGGAGCTGTGAAAAGAGAGGAGCCCCCACACTGGGGGCAGCTGTGGCTTACTCTTTATCTGGAACAGATACTGATATAAGCACCAAACTCAAAGCTTTTCTTCAATAAAAAAGGGGAATTGGAAATGTAAGCAGCTATTGCATGGATAGGGCTGTGAAAACAGCCTCAACCAATCAGAGTTCATGTCAGAATTACATTTCATTGCATTATTTTCTGCACTATAGAGAAGGGGTAAGGGGAGAAGAGTGTATAGAGCAATCCAAAGATTAGGGAAAAAAATACCATATTGCCCAACCAAGGGATTAGAGGAGGTTTTTCTTTTAAATTTCCTGCTATCTGATCTCTCACCAGACATGAGGTGAAAACTGGAAAGAATGCAATTCTTCCTCTTGAATAGATGACTCTAGGTAATTACATATGAGGAAATAAAATTATTTGTGTATCATACTAAACATATCTTCCAGTTGCAGCCATCAGAGATGGCTCAGGATTCTGCCTTTCACTGGGAAAAAGAAAAAATCATCACACATGAGGCTTTTCTAAACCACATTCACTAAGGGGGAAGCTCACACACAAGCTCTCCAGGTCCCTCCTGCCATGGACAGCGTTTCTTTGAGTGTTTCTGGCTTGAGACTGCCTATGGGCTTGGACAAACATATATAATGTTTGGCTTTTGTTGATGCCCATCACATTCCCAAAACAGGTCTGGACAGCAGCTTGCTGTGCACTGGGAGAGCCCAGGCTGTTCCCAGAGGGAAAGACATGCAGTATCTCCTCTGGAGAGCAGAAAATCTGAGCTCTTGCCAGCCCTCCCTTTGGAGGGCACCAAAGCCTTCCAGGCCAGTCTGCCAACAGCCATCCCTGCTAAAGGTTGTAGTTTTTCTCTCTGTCAAATGGATTAAGGTTTTATAGGTAAGGGTATATTTTGGGGAAAGAACTGCCACCCCTAGGTCACTAGACTGAAGGCCATCAAGTTAGGAGTTTCTAAGCACCACATATAAACTCTGTGAGGGGGCATCTCAAATCCTACGCTGGTCTCAGTCCAGCTTGTAACAGTCCCAGTATCACAGCCAGCATTACTCATCCTTTTACTATCTGCTGAAAAAAGAGAAACAAAATGCTGCCAAGGCAGAGACCAAATAACCTGACACTCCATAATTTTGCTGTTCACTCTGGAGCACAGCACATTTATCAAACGATGATATGGCCCATATCAGACTCAAGGAAATGAAAAACACTGTTTTGCTGTTTGCCATCCAGGATGAATCAAGATTCCCAAAGCCAAAAGAGAGGTTCTCACAACATCACAACAGTACCCTGTACCCAAGCCACTGTGAGCCCACTCCAGTGCTGTTTGTTATGCATCAGTGGGGCTTGTCAGAAACCTCTCAGCATTCCTCTAATACCCAAAAAAGCTGGAAAGAAAAAAAAAAAAAGCGGAAAAGCTGGAAAAGGCAACTTGTGCCTCTTTCTTTTTGCCATAGGTTTGCATTGTTCTGAGAGGGACAGCCTCTATCTTTATGCCCAATTACACTTTCAACATGCACATAATCACTTCACAGCCTCTGCAACAGTCTAGCACTGCAGGGCTTGAAAATTTCCTATATTGCAACTCTAAAGGGGAAAGGAAGCAGCTTATCATGACATCTTGATAGTAAAGAATCAGAGATAGAGCCCTGGACTATAAAGCTCACACTAACCCTGGAGGCAAGAAAGAAATCTGTTTGACCAACCTCAATAAATCAAATTTAACCTTGTAGAGTCTGAAGCCCAGTGTTCATACACTTCTGCGTTCTTCATTCATTGTACCACACACTGCACAGTCCCAGGTATACAAACCACACAGGTGTCTTGGTGAAGGTAGGGTAACAAAGGCAAAATGCAGAACTACAAGGGACAGAGAGCAGTTAAAAAATAAAGAAAGCCAGAAATTCTATCATGGTAAACACTGGGCAGGGCGGGGACAGAACTACCTGCTCCAAAGCCAAATATACTGCCCTGCGAAAGAGGTGAGAGTTGCAACTCTTGGCCACCTGCAGAGACCAAAAATGGAAAATAAAGAATAGCTTAAGTTGTTTTCACCAGTGGAAGGCCACCCACAACCAGAGACGTCAGTTGCATCAGTACTCTTGCTAATTCCTTCTTCGATGTCATTTTAAATCAAGCTGAAACATGGAGGTGCCTATAGTGCCAGAAGCAAAGTGTTAGATTCCTATGAGCACAAGAAGCTGGAAAGACATTGGCACTGGACATCCCTTAAGGCAATAATATCAAAGGCACTCGTCTTTCCCATCCACATGGAGGTTTTTAAATGCGAATTCTCTCAGTGTCTGAACTTGCAAGTAACCTCAAAACTCATAATGGAACTTCATTCACATCTTTGGCATTTCACTTACTTTCACAGGAGAGTCCATTGCCCTCTAGGGCATCATCCCAAAACCATAAATCAGGCTAACATCAGCAATTAATAACAAAGGACCTGGCCTAGTGTGCACCTATACATGGCATTTCATTGCCTTCAGAGTACCTGCAGGATTCAATGCTCCAGGCAGAATGAAACTCGATGTGTTTTCACAACAAAAGGATATACTCCTGGGATCATTCACTAATTGGATAAAAGCATCAGAACTACCCCATTACCATCCCTAGAGGAAACTCATTAGCAACCTAATGAAATAAAGTGATGACAGGAAGGTATTTTCTCATCATCTTTTAATGCTAACAGGCTTTAAAGCTATTTTGCTTCCTCACCCTCTCCTATGGTGCCCAGAAACCCCATGGCACCTCTCAGAGCATCACAGGCAGTCCCCTCTCCTGCATATTACACAGCATCAGGGAGCAGTTTCAGAGCACAGAGGGATTCTAAGATGTTCGACTCATCATCTTTGATGAATCTGTGCAATTGAAGCTTAATCCCTGCCCCACTTGGAAAAGGTTCCCCAGTGGGTCAAGCTTCCTGATGAGTCATACAATTTAGAAGAAATATAATCCAACTGTTAGGGACTTTGTTTTTATGACAAGCATAACTTGTGAGCATTTGAAAGAAATTAGAAATATTGAAACAAACTTCACAGTTCTGAAATATTTTGAAGTTGGTGAAATTACAAATATTGAAGTGAGTACCACATAAGCATAGTGCTTCTAATGATTATGTCTATATTAAATATGATAATTTCTTTTTCTCCTTCTGTGAAAAGCACCAGATCATACCCCCAAACACTTGTGTATAATATAGCCTTAATCAGGCATACTGTGGATGTACATATTAAACATATATTCCTTACTAACAGTGAGAGAGAACCAGATAATTTTGAATACATCTGAAAAGGATATTATGAAGCAAGACAAGCACATTCCCACTGCCCACACCTCTGACCACTAAACACCTTTGTCCAAACCCCTAGAACTGGACAAGAGCCCACACCTCTCTACCAAGAGCCCTTACATACAGCCAGTCAACCAAAGGCATCAATATAATTTATCTTTGCAGTGCCTCTAGAGCACAGCTGAGGTTACAGGGCTGCCAGCAGCACCATTCCCCAACGCCAATAAGTGAACTCAATGCTGATGGTATTGTACTGATGTATTGACCTTACTGGCAGCCTGAGGGAAGAGTATCCTAAGTCTTCTCATCTCATGTTTAGCCACAGAAGTACACAGGAGGAGCAATGATACCTTAAGTTAGTATTCCTCAAACCCAAATAGAGACACCTCCCTTCTCTATGAGTACGTGGCCCTTTGTCTACAACAATGGTGTTAGTGTTAGGTAATCTCTAGGGCTGGTGAGCTGGAAGATTTTCTAGGTAGAATCCGAATCACAGAATCATACAATACGCTGAGTTAGAAGGCACCCATCAGCATCATCAAGTTCAGTTCCTAGCCCTGCACAGGACACCCCAAGAATCACACCATGTACCGGAGAGTGCTGTCCAAATGCTGATGTTAGGCATTCGATGCTGTAAACCCTTAAAAAGAAAAAAAAAAAAAAGTCTGGATAAAAAATAGCAGTTTCCTTTTATGAACTGTAAGTTTTAAAGTTAACTAAGCTTTTGAACAGCTGTTAAATGGAAAAGGATTCTGGCAGTGCCATTCAGAGCTGCAGCTGAACGGAAAGCCAGGAGTGAAAGGTTCAGGACCTTGTTACCAAGCTTTTTTCTAGCACAAGCATTTCAAACGACCAAGCTTTCTCAAAAATGCAGTGTAAAAAGTATTGGAGAAAAATCAGGCTCAACCCTACAGTGCAGAGAGGTTTAGCCCTGCACCAGCTTCCTTTGTAAAGACCATAGTAGATCATGACCATTCATTCATCAGGAACATGTAATAAATCATTCCCTTTCCCCTCAGCCTCTGCCCCACCTTTATGCTGGGCCATTTCACTAAGCTTGCTGGAGGTGTCAAGGCATTCAGAAGAATCACTTAGTGCCCTGTGGCAGCCTCAGGCTACTGAAGCTCCTTAAAAAAGAGCCCTCTCATTTGCTCAATGAAATAAACCAGAAGCAAAAGTTCATAGAATCAAAGAATGCTTTGGTTTGGAAAAGACATTGAGGATCATCTAGATCCAACACTTCTTCCATGTGCAGACACCTTCCACTATCCCAGGTTGCTCAGAGCCCCACCCAACCTGGCCTTGAACACTGCCAGGGATGGGACATCCACAGCTTCTCTGGGCAGCCCGTTCCAGTGACTTTACCACACTCACAAAATAGAATTTCTTCTTAATATCTAATATAAACCTGCTCTCTTCCATCTTAAAGACATTATTCCTGTCACTACAGGCCCTTGTAAAAAGTTCTTCTTCAGCTTTCCTGTAAGCTCCCTTTAGGTGTATTTGGCTGTATTATACTCTAAGTAAGACTTAATTACAATATTCATGCACAGCTGTCCTTTGCCTCTCTCACAACTCTCAGGTCACACTTTCAATCCTTTTCTGTTCCACTATACTTTTAGCCTGAATGAGAGGTCTTGCTGTAAACCATCGAGTTGAGGATCTGTTTCCACTTTGTCACACAGATTCCACCTGCACTCTTAAATAAGTCACTTCATTTTCTTTTCTTCTGTTTCTCAAAGTGTATCTACAAAGATTCAGGTCCTACACTGCCTGTGTTATGTATTATCACAGATTACAGCTTTATAGATGGAAAAAGCTGAGATGAAGTATAATGGACAAGTATTAAACTGTGTTGTTTAAGGTAAGGCTCTGACCAGAACATCAGATTTTTTTTTGAGTCAAAAAACAAACAGCCCCTTCCTTTACCCTACACAGGTAAAGTAGCAGCTTTACTTTCATTTGTGAATGAAAGCTCCTACTTCATTTGTGAATCTCTTCTGCTGTGGTCTTTTACAGGAGAAAAAATTCTAGTGAAATTTAAAGTAAGAAACCCACTTTTCTCTCTATCCACAGTCATCTCAAGCACAGTGTCTTCCTGAGAGACCAACTCAAGCACAGACTGAACACCCTGTGGCACACAGCAGCCAACACATTAGACAAGGTGGTGCTGGTGTGAGGACTGCACACATCTTAATCTTCACTGACAAAATCCTCCCTGAATTCATTTATAAGCAAAATGCAAAAGGCAAGTTTCCAGGGAGGCAAAAAAAAGCCTTTTATGAGCTAACTGAGAGACAATCAACTTCCCTGGTGGCAACATTAAGTGGGCTGTACATGCAGCAGCAACAGCCTTACCATGAGCTCAGCATCCCGAGGGAAAGGGCAATAGGAGAATTCAGGGCTGAGAACACGGGCACCAGGGAAGCAGTTATACCCACAGGCCAGCACATCCACACCAAGACAAGCAAGAAAACAGAAACAAAAAGCACAGTACAGACAAAAATCAGAAGTGAAACCAGAGAAGCCTGGTAGCTTTAGATGTGCCTGCAAACCTGGGTCTCAGCTCTTGGCACTGCAGCCATCAGACCTATGGCCTTCACCATGATCAAGCACATTAACATTTTATATACATAAGTGTGTATCACCTCAGATGAAAGTACAGTTAAATAAAGGCTGAAAACCATACAGTGGCATTAGCAACATAATGACATCCCTTCATCTTATGTTACTGGGCATTTACTCAGAGCATGCACCAAGGCTCCAGACCACACAGCCCACCCTGGTACACTTTTCTCAGCCCTCTCAAGATCCAGCAGTTATTTAGTAGAAAGCACAGATGGTTTTCCGACACAGCCACAACTTACAAAATCCACAGTGAAGTCCTTCTTGCCCATGTCCCATCATTTACCTTCCTCCACCCTGAAGTTACTCACTGTGGCATCACCTAAGCCATACACAGCCATCAAATACCCAGCACTAACCACATGGAGGCTCCTACAGACCCTGCACACAAACCTACATGGGCATGTCTAGATGTACTCACACATTTTTTCCAAATACACCCAGTCCCACACAGCTTTTCTCTGCTAAGAGCAACAAATCATAGAATCATTCAAGAACCACAAGGAGGAGACAAAAACCCAAACCAACACCAGGACAGGTGTGTGAACAGTATAACTGAGTCAGTGCATCACTCCCATTTACAAAGTGCTTAAAAAAAAAAAACAAAAAAAACAAGGACTCTGTAGAGAGAGACACAGAAGAGCTCCAACTTTCCACATCCATCTTATTCCAAGGCAAATTTCCTCACTGACAGTTCTTAGACTAGATGAAGCGGACACAAGGAAACAAGCCTCCCATTCCTGATTTTTTATTATTACTATTCTTTCCCCCTCCCTTTTTTGGTTAATAAATGGGAAATCCTTTGTCTGTCTTGTGTGTATCTCACACCCAGGCTCTGCTGGATGCACCAATGAAGTAGAAGGAAGAGCACAGAAGGCTGTTGCACATACACATATCCTTCCCAACAACTCAGTCAAGTTGGCAAATTAAAAAAACAAACAAACAAACTTGTGAAAAATCTGGTGAGGCTTCAAGCAAATAATTTTATCAGCCCCACGACTGACCCAGGAGAGAAGAACTGACTACTTGCTCATTTATTCCAAAGGACTAGCCAGAACAGAAGTGTTTTTCCACTTCATCAAAGTTATGTGGCATCTGATTCAGCACTTTTTACACGATGAAATTTTCCACCTGCAACAGTAAGAGGGCAATTTGAGTCTACAGGTCCGTGCCTCTGCTACACAACAGCTTTATTATGTGCCCACAGAGGCTCCCCCTTTCAAATCACTGATGCACTTATCTCCTTCTGAGTACACACATAATTCCACTGCAGCTCATGAGTAATTTTATTGAGAGTTACCATTCACAATATCTCTTTTGTGAAGTGCTGCTAACCCCAGACATGGAGGGGAGAACATCAGACATGCTCTAAATTCAAAGACAGCCCCTTTACTTTGTGTGATGTAGAGACATTAACGGCCAGACTTGCAGCCACATTTCAATGTCAGGAGGGAACTTTAAATGTCAACTTGTTTTCCCATGGTATGATTCTCCTTTCTGACTGTCACAGCTTTTTTCTGCAGTTTGCTTCCACATGGGATTTCTACCTCAAAGCTTTATAAATCAAATAGCTTCATGAAGGCCCCTTCATGTACCAAAAACATCCAGTGATCTGCTTCGGAAGAAAATGACAAAATGGTGATGAAAGTTTTGGGTGACAAAGTGAACTGAGTTACTGTTATGAGAGTGGGTGGTAACAAGATGTACAGTATATACCCGAAACTCTCAAAGACAGTTGTAAGCAGATCTTATGAGATTAGGCCGGAGAGCAAGAATTGTTTTCTTCACATTTGGTAGAAGATAAGAATTCATCCACATGCAGAACAATCTCACTCATTTATAGAATTAGAATGTATTAAGATTCAAGGAAACTTAAGTAAAATAAATCAATACAATCAAAAGATCAAAGGCTTGTGTTGGGTGTTTTCATTTTTACAAATGCCATCCAGCTTTAATTATTTATAATACTCCACAGTACACTAGTAAACGCTGTCATATTTCGTAAAATAATTAAGTCTTAGTAATAGAGACACCTCTACCATCCTGTCTCTATTTAATATTTACTGAGAAGAGATGTGCATTTTATGATCTCTATCATGTCAGTAAAGAAATGGAGCAAAAAAAATGAGGATATTCCTTATCCTTACATTTCTATTTTGGTCTAAAGCTGTAGTCTCAGGTACTTATATGCTCATCAACAGTGACAAGGCTTGTGTAATCAAGGATTTCCCAGAACTTCTCCGCTATAACTTTTTCCCCTTCAAATGCAGTGACGAAAACAACTCTAATTATAACTCCCGTTACTTTTTGCCATGGCAGACAAGCAGTTATTGCTGATGCTGCAGGAGGAAAGGCCAGCTTGATTCTTGGCTTCTGCTTGCAGAGGAAGGGTTGGGAAAGCACACAAGGCACATCTCAAACAGATTCATTTGGCAAGTCAGCGAGAAACAGCATCCGAGGAAACTCAAACCTCCTATTTTAGATGGTGACATTACTGAGTGGAACTGGACACAGTGAGCTATGAAAATCAGCACCTCCAGCCACTCCCAGTACTAAAAGGGAAATGAATGCTTTCTTGCTCAGGTAAGACACCTTAGCCAAAGGCAAAGCACCATAACCGAGCTGCCACCCCATTTGCAGCACAGGTCTCTGAAATGATTCGCTATGGTCCCACTTTTGGAAATTCCTGAGTCACATACAAGCAAGAATTCTAAAGCCTGCCACCCACTGCCTCAGTCAGGATTTCTCCACTTGGTCAAAAGGAAAACACATTTCTCTAGAAAAACTGTTCTCTAGTGACAAGTGTTTGCCAAAAACCACTTGAGCTCTCACAAGAGGGCCATTAAAACTTACAACTGTATTTTTATTTCCAATGTCACTAATCGAAATTCCCTGGATTTCTAAATAACAATTAATTAAGAAATTAAAAAGCATTTGCTTTATTGATGGTTTCAGTTAGTTTGCTTTTTAGATTGTGTTGGTTATTTTGGTTTTTAAGGGTGTTTTTTGTATGTGTTCTTGGGGTTTGTCTTTTTAATATTTCTCTAAACTTAAACAATTAAATGACAAGACTGCATTTCAAATGAGTTTTTTAGAGCTGCAAATACCAGCAGGAAAACTGCAGGATAGAGCTTTACTTCCTCTTACCTTAGCTTTCATCATGAAAATATTCTTATTGAGCATCCCTTTGGTACAATCTGAATTTCTCTTTATATAAAGCATTTCTTTGGGAAAGCAACTTTACGTTCTACTTTATCTAAATGAGATTATGATGTTCCTCACAGACTTTGGCAGTGACAAAATAATAAAAATTACAAGGAAAGAAAAATTTATATCACAGCTTTGTGTCCCAATGTCTTGTAATTATTCTGCTGGGTCTAGAAGCGTAGGAGGCTAATACTACTCCAAGAACCAAACTGTGGAAACCACTTCTCTCTGGCAGACGTACATATTTGATTCTTTTTTTTTTTTTTTTCATTTACCAACCTTTTCACAGCTGGGCTGAATTTTTGGTTCAATCAGTTTATGAAAAAACAAACGAAAAAAAAAAGAAAAATAATTTTTTTCCATTTTGTGAGCCCGGATTTCAGATTTTAAGCAGACAAGCCAAAACATCGTTAAGATACTTTATTCCCTATTTGCAGGGTAAAAAAAAAAAAAAAAAAAAAAAAAATAAGCCCAAAACTTGCTGCTTAGCTGTTGGCGTTCTGATGTCAGCATCCCAGTCTTAAGTCAGCTGGCCTCATTTAACAGCATGAGGCCGAAAAGGGAGACCATTTCTCTGGCTTTCATTCAGTCTACACAGCGACCAGCCCTGCGAGACACCCCTCTTCAAGGGATTGAGGCTTCTGATTGCAGATTTCCCCTTCCCTCCCTCTGCACCAGCGGTTCCCACCGGCTGAGCTCCGGCGGCAGCGCCCCCCCAGCCCCATTACATCAGGCCGGGCAGGCGCCCCGGCTGCAAATTAGGATCCACTTAAGGGACGTGTGTTGGCAGCACATGCACACGCACACAGACACACTTTAAACCCATTAGCTCACGCACAGGCACACAGGAGCGGCACATCCCCGCTGTGCGTGTATACATGATTACAGCACGTTGCTGGAAAGTAAGCAGCAAGCAGATATCTGCTTGTAACGGAGCTTTCGGTGTGGACAACGAGCTGTGTGGATTGTCAGGTGCAAGGTGGCAATGGCTGGGAACATGGCAAGGTCATGGGAGCTTTCAAGCTCCACCTGAGGCACACTGGTGTTGTTTAAAGCAAGTTTTTCCTCCTGAGGGTTTGACTGGGGGGCAAACATGCCTACATTGGTATTTACCACGCAAAACCCTTACATATGTAATGCAGCAGTCCCTGCATTTGAAGTTACCGCCCATATCAGTACAAAATGTTGATTTCTGCACTATGTTATGCATCGTTTTGGTACAACTCTAGAGAAACTAAAAAGTCATTTGCATGCAACAACTATGTCAGTAGCTAATTAGAATTGCATTATAATGAAAGAATTTGCTGTTTAGCAAGACCAAAACAAAAGGGAGGGAGGAGGCAAGACAATACTTTAAGCCAGTCTCAGGTAAACCATAATGTCATAATATTGGTACAGCAAATGTTTTTCTTTTTTTTCCCCCTTGTGACAATACCTTGACCTCCTATTTCATTCTTTCAGCTGCCACCAACAGATTTATTTTCTTACATTTTCATGAATCTTTGTTATTTTAAGCAAGTTCCAACTGTTGTGGGCTTTTTCCCTGCATGTATCAATACAGCTGTATGGGTGTATTTCAATGTAATGCACCTGCACAGAGAATCCTAAATGAGCTGTTTGAAAGTCTGCAGGAAGCCTTGAGTAAGTTCTATTCTACCAGTGGATAAGGGAGTCCAAGTGCCAATGTAAATAGATTCTCCCGTATGTAATACAGCCATTTACATTCGCAAACGTATTTCAGCACCATAATTTACTGAGAGCAATGGTAGTAATTTAAAGAGCCTGGGGGGGTGCAGGGTGTGGAGAGCTCAGTGGAGGTCCTGTGTGGAAGTTTTCTACTCTTTTATCTATCCAGATTGTTCTCATTATGCATAAATGATATCACATTATCAGTAGGAAACGAGCTCCAGAAGAGGATGAAGATGGGGAAATCGAAGGACACAAAGAAAATGTACTTTCTTGCACATCTCAAGTCAAGTAGAACACGTAATATGCATGAAGAGATGCTTAAGAAAAGGCTTTTCTATCTGAAGGTTCAGGACTTGAAGACAGAGGAGAGGAGAGGTGGGAGGAAAAAGACAAAAAAACCCCTACCTTTCCTCCTACAAACATTTATTATGAAACCTTTACAAATATGGACTGTGCAGAAAACTTAAAGAATGCCTATGTCTTTAACACGCTTCTACACAATCTAGAGAGCAGAACATTATAAACAGATTTTAGTATCTCCTTCCTGTGCCCCTCCTCTCCTCCCCCAAAAAGGCAGAAGTTGCCAAAATATTGAAATAAGAAAATAAAAAGCCTGAATGGAGCACCTCCAAGATTTCTGTAGCAAAGAGCAGACACGTTAGGAAACCTGTCTCATTAGCAGCTACTTGACTTCAACAGCTCACGTACAGACTCTGCCTTTACCTGCCCCTAAATGTTGCATGCTAAGAAAACTGTCAGGGTAGAGACAGTACAAGAGATGCCTGACTGATAGGATGTTTTATAGGTGGCCAGCAAGTTTTCATTTTCATATCCTTCACCTTATTGAGTCCAGTATGAATCGTCCCAGACTTCACACTCACCAGTGGGGGCCATCAGCCCTCATCGGGAAAGTCTCTCTGCACACATGAAGTAACTTCAGCTATGAAGAGCGTTTAATTACATCATTTTTAAGCCCTGCCACATGCAGAGCTTAGACAGACCAGCTACTGAGCTATTTCAGATGTAAATTGACAGCATATTAAGTATCCCCGTGTAAGGAGTGATTCTTTAGCTAATTTACCTAGGGCTAAAGACCACTCTCTTCTTGCAGACACAAAATAAGCAGCAGCTGTGTGTTTGCTATCCTCCCAGCTGAGAGGGCTTGGCCCTAACCACATTCGAATACTAGTTACTGCCGGTGTGCAGTCTCCACGGGGGCTTTGCAGCTAGAATTAGGTAAGACTCGAAAACTTTTTGGCCTGAAGCTTCTCGGGCAGCAATCAGTTTCAGCAGATGCTGACCATTAACAGATCCTAGCTGGGAGCAGAACAGCAGACAAGCCTCATCAACATCTCCTTTACACAGGTGTATTTACAGAAGGGACAAACCCATTTATCTGACATCAGAGATAGGAGATAAACGCAGAGCCATAAAAACCCAAAGACTCCGGTTATGAAAGTAACGCCCTGCTTTGGCACGTCCCGTGGCACCCCCGTGGCTGCCGCTCTCGGCCCTCAGCCCCAGCCACGCGTGGGGGAGCCGGGCACAGCCGCCCACCTTGTCTTGTCCCCCACTGGGGCTTATGCAACTGCTGCCGGCACGGGAGGGGAGCGGGCAGGGAGAGGAGACCTGCACCCCGTGAGACACCCCACAGGGAAACCCCTCTCGGGAGCAGCGGTGCCACCAGAAAGGTTTTTCCGATCCCTTTGGCGAGCGTTTGGAGGCGCCGGGAACACGGGCGGCTGTGTTGTTATCGCAAAGGGCACAGCGTGAAGACAGACCTATTCCCCTGGCAGCCGGGCAAGATCCCTGACTCTCTCTCTGAGTAACTCTGAAGTTCACCCGCGTACACCGACACCCTCCCCATCTCCTCTGGCGCACCCCAAACCTGCGGGCACCAGCGGCGCTCAGAGCAGGCTGCCGGCTTAACGGAACGGCCGGTATGGGAGGGCTCTTTTAGGCTTCGGGATGAAGAAAAAAAGCCCCTCCGGCTCCAGGGTGCTGCCCTCACGCCTCTGCCCGGCCGCACCGCCGCCGGA